>JARHVA010000156.1:6027500-6125000 GCA_037957365.1 Torreya grandis
ACCACTTTATTCTCTTTACTCACATAAAATTAGGTAATATTACAAGATTCATCATTTTTAATGGTTTAAACTCTATTTATGGGGTTTCCCCTCTTGAAACCCTAGATGGGTGACTACACAGGCCGAGAGCCTATTAAATTCACTTTCTAGAGTTTTACAAAGTTTCAAAGCAAACCAAAACCAGGTTTAGGTCTGTTTTGACCTCTTCCACCATACCAAATAGTTTTTAGACCTTGTTCAATTTATTAAAGTCTTAAGAGCAACAAAACTCAGACAACTATGGGTCTAACAAATAATTTTCTAGAAAAATTGTGTCAAGTTTTGAATCTCAATGCATTTCGGATTTACTTATGCAGTCCTTCATCAAGTAAATAATATGTATAGGAACAACAAAATAACACTATTTAAAAAATGGAAGAATATAGCCATTACAAAAAAGTTTCTAAAAATTAACCAAATAATTATTATCAAAACTTCTAAAAACAAAAATAAAAATAAAAAAATAAAAAAAACCAATTAAGTAGTTACCAAAATCATATTAGTTATCAATTATAAATTATTAATTATAAAAGTATGTTATTATAAATTTAGAAATATATTATAAATTAATTAATTAAAATAATTTATTACTTATTTACTTATTAATTAAAGTTATAAGTATGTTATAACAATATAAATAAAACAAAAAACTTATGAAATTTGTAAATTTTTTAAAAATTAAATCAATTTATTATTTATATAAAAAATTTATTATCTTTAATTATAAATTTTATTATTAACTAGAATTAATACACCAAAATTAAAGGTATTTAAATTTTTTAAATTTAAAATATATTATTTATTTGTTTAAATTATAAAGAAATTAGTTAACCAAAATGTAAAGAAAAGTTTAAGTTATTAACTTGTTTTGGAATAATCCAAAAGAAATCATTAAAAACAATAAATCAAGCTAAGAAATGAACAAAGTGAACTCAAACACCACAACCCTATGCTTTAGAAGAGCAAAAACTAATTATTATAAACTACCATCTTCCAAACATGATTGGTCCCTAACCCATCATATCTGTTTAAATTTTTAGGATGTTTCAATATTTATATTGCTTCTCTTAACTTACATTTATGAAATTGATCTTCTGCTACCACAATTTTTACTTCCTCAATATTAATAGCATGTTTTGACTTAAACGAATGTTCGACAAGGGCTAATTTTTCTTTCTTTTCCAAACAAATGTCTATGGAATGTTCTTTAATCCTCATTTTAACCGATCTTCCTGTCTCCCCAATGTAAGGTAGACCACATGAACAATCAATCTTATAGACTCCACTTCTAAGGTTTGGGTCCAACTTATCTTTAGCAAATCCCAACATTATATGCAACTTATTAACAGGAAGGAATATGGACTGAATATTATGGCGATTGAGAATTTTAACTAATTTATTCAAAATGCCTTCAACATAAGGAAGATAAGCTATGTGACCCTTTACGAAAGACTCATTGCTTTTAGTTTTGTTAATATTTTATTTAACCTGCTTGATAGCTTTAGATATTTGTTTCCCAGAGTATCCATTCAACTTAAAAACTCGATTTGAGTGCCTGATTCAATGATCAATGCTCTCCTCATCACAAATTTTAAAAGCTCTTGTAATTAAAGTCTTAATGACCTCTGCTTTTTGGGGAGGATGGTGATGGGAGGAGGCATGAAGGTAAAGGTCTATATGTGTACCTTTTCTATAGACCTTCCTAGCTAAAGAAACATCTTCTTTCCTATAGCTAAAGAAACATCTTCTTTCCTAAGCAAGAGGACATCTAAAAAAGGTAGTTGTTATTTTATCTCAATTTCTTTGTTGAATTTAATGCTATGAAATTGATTGTTGAGATGAGAATGGAACTCTTGCAATTTATCTAGGTCATGTTGCCAACATAAGTTGGTGTCATCAACATATATTTTCCACCATTTGGGTTTCAATGGGAAAGAGTGAAGTGCCAAGTCTTCAAAAAATTTCATAAAGAGGTTGGCGACTACAAGAGATGGAGGAGAATGCATTGCCATACCTTCACATTATTGTTAAAACCATTATTTTTTATCATTAGAACAAATTATTTTTTAATACATATAGAACGATTACTCGTGTAAGATTTTTTGTTAAAACCATTATTTTTATTACTAAATTGCCTATTATTAATATTATTGTAATTTTTATTATTTTTATTTCTAAATATATATTATTTACATAATAATCATCAAAATTTCCATATTTCTCATTAATATTAACAACATCATCATCATCATCATCATCATCATCGTTGTCAACAATAATATAATTATTAATAAAAATTATTGTTAATAATATCATCTATATTATCATTATTGTTAATATGAAAATTAATATTATCGTAAATAATATGATTAATAATAATATTATTATTATTAATACTAATATTGCTATTAATATTAACATCCATATTATTACTATTAATATTATTACAATTACTTACTTTGCTAAAAATATTAACATTCCTATTATCTATATTATTATTACTAACATTACTATTGATATTAACATATATATTATTAATATTAATATTATTATAATTACTTACTTTGCTAAAAATATTAACATTCCTATATCCTTTAAATTATTAATATTGTATTGTTAGAGTTTTAAGTTTTAATGTTGTTTTGAATCATTTCATTGCATTGCATTGCAATTAGGAAAAAAAATATGAATTATTCCTTGCTAACCTTTTTAGCAGAAAAGCCATTGGGAAGAAGGCCAAACATTCTTTTGACGTCTTGTCAACACAGCTGTTATGAAAAAGACTTCATTGCTTTCTTATCGTGGAATAAAAAAATAAATAATAAAGTAAATGAATATGGAGTATAAATGTAATTGGAATAAATTATTTAAAAGAGAATAAAAATGAATTAGGAATGTTACTATAAAACTTTAAACTCTAACAATATTAATAATTTAAAGGATAATATTAATAATTTAAATTATAGAAATATAATATTAATACCCTTGCATGATAATATAAAACTCTAAAATACACTATTAATAATTTAAAGGATAATAGGAATATTAATATTTTTAGGAAAGTAAGTAATTATAATAATATTAATATTAATAATATATGGATGTTAATATTAATAGCAATTTTAGTATTAATAGTAATAATATTATTAATAATAATATTAAATAATAATAATAATAATAATAATAATAATAATAATAATAATAATAATAATAATATTTACGATGACGATGATAATGATGATGTTCTTAATGAGAAGCATGAAAATTTTGATGGTTATTATATTGATAATATATATTTTAGAAATAAGAATAATAAAAATTTCAATAATATTAATAATAGGCAATTTAGTAATAAGAATAATGGTTTTAATAATAAATCTTGTACAAATAATCATTTTATATCTATGAACAAAATAGTTTCTTGTTCTAATGATCAAAACACGAATAACATCATTTTTGATTGGGAAAACAAATTGGTTGTTAATCTTTCTAACTATTTTTTAGATAAGCCCTCTTTTAACATTTTAAAAAAGAGTTTAGGTTTTGCTATCACCCCTCAGAACATACCTAAAGAAGATTTCATAATAGGTATAGATAGTGCTTTTAAACAACTTTCCTTCAACTTAACAAAGGAAGTCAGACAAGATTGTGCAGTAGCTTTACGTAAAGCCAGACCACATTCTTGCAGTATTTCTAAAGAAGAATGGATAGCTCTTAAGACCCTTAAGTACAACCGTGATATAATTATTCTCAAAGTAGATAAAGGGAATGCTATAGTAATCCTTGACCGTAGTGACTATGACTCTAAAATGCTAGATCACCTGTCCAATAATGGTAGTTATAAAAAGCTCGATCGTAACCCCATGTGCAACATTATTAAAAATGTTACTAAGGTGATTAAGTCTTCCTCTTTTAATGATTTAATAAAAAAGAAGTTAATTCATATTAAAGAAGTAACCCCAAAGATATATGGTGCTCCAAAAATTCATAAAGTAAGAGTACCATTAAGACCTATTGTAGACACAACTGATTCCCCAATGTATAATCTTGCAACTTTCTTCGCTGATAAACTTAAACCATTTGTAGGGAAAATCTCTTCATTTTTGTTTGTGACTCAAGTGACTTTCTTGATTTTATCAGGGATAAAAAGGTAGAAAACAATGACTTGCTGGTTAGTTTTGATGTTATGTCACCTTATACCAAGGTCCCAATCAATGAAGTGATTGAAGTAGTTCGCAATATTACTAACATAGAAACGTCCAATCTGGTCACATTATGTTTTAACTCTACTTTATTTACCTTTAAAGGTATAATTTATGAACAATGTAAAAGTATGGCAATGTGCATTCCTCTATCTCCTGTAGTCGCCAACCTCTTTATGGAAAAATTGAAGACTTGGCACTTCACTCTTTCCCATTGAAACCCAAATGGTGGAAAAGATATGTTGATGACACCAACTTATGTTGGCAACATGACCTAGATAAATTGGAAGAGTTCCATTTGCATCTCAACAAACAATTTCATAGCATTAAATTCACCAAATAAATTGAGATAAAACAACAACTACCTTTTTTAGATGTCCTCTTACTTAGGATGGAAGATGGTTCTTTAACTAGGAAGGTCTATAGAAAAGGTATACATACAAACCTTTATCTTCATGCCTCCTCCTATCACCATCCTACCCAAAAAGCAGGGGTCATCAAGACATTAATTACAATGGCTTTTAAAATTTATGACGAGGAGAGCCTCGATCATGAAATCAGGCACCCAAATCGAGTTTTTAAGTTGAATGGATAATCTAGTAAATAAATAGTTAAGGCTATCAAGCAAGTTAAAGAAAATATTAACAGAAGTAAAAACAATGAGTCTTTCACAGAGGGTCCCATATCTTATCTTTCTTATGTTGAAGGCATTTGTAATAAATTAGCTAAAATTCTCAATAACCATAATATTCAGTCCACATTCCTCCCTGTTAATAAGTTGCGTATGATGCCGAGGTCTCTGCTAAAGACAAGTTGGACCCAAACCTTAGAAGTGGAGTCTATAAGATTGATTATTCATGTGGTTTACCTTACATAGGGGAGACGGGAAGATCGATTAAAATGAGGATTAAAGAACATTCAATATGTATTATTTTGGAAAGGAAAGAAAAATCAACCCTTGTCGAACATTTATTTAAGTCAAAATATGCTATCGATATTGAGGAAGCAAAAAATTTGGTAGCAGAAGATCACTTCCATAAACATAAGTTAAGAGAAGCAATAGAAATATTGAAACATCCTAAAAATTTAAACAAAGATGACGGGTTAGGGATCAATCATGCTTGGAAGATGGTAATTTATAATAATTAGTGTTTGCTCTTCTAGAACGTAAAGTTGCGGTGTTTGAGTTCACTTTGTTGATTTCTTAGCTTGATTTCTTGTTTTTAATGATCTATCTTGAATTATTCCAAAACAAGTTAATAACTTAAAATTTTATTTACTTTTTGGTTAACTACTTTCTTTATAATTTAAACAAATAAATAACAAATTCTAAATTTTAAAAAAAAAAATAGCTTTAATTTTGGTTTACTAATTCTGGTTAATATTATAATTTATAATTTTTTTATATAAATAATAAATAATAAATATTAAATAATAAATTGATTTAATTTTTAATTTTTTTACAAATTTTATAAGACTTTTGTTTTATTTTTATTGTTATACCATACTTAGAAATAACTTTAATTAATAATTAAATAAGTAATAAATTCTTTTAATTAATTAATTTATAATATATTTCTAAATTTATAATAACATATTTTTATGATAATTAATATGATTTTGGTAACTACTTAATTGGTTATTTATAATTTTTGATTTTTGATTTTCATTTTAAAAAGTTTTGATAACGGCTATCTGATTAATTTTTAGATTTTTTTTTTTGTAACGGCTATATTTATCTAATTTTTAAATAGTTCTATTATGTTATTCCTACACATATTATTTGCCTGATGAAGGACCACATAAGTGGATCCAAAATGCATCAAGATTCAAAACTTGACACAATTTTTCCGTAAAATTATTTGCTATTATATGGACTGTGGAAATATCAGATCTTTAAATATGGGTCTTTTATTGACTGTGCAAGGGTTTTAGACAGTCAATTTACTTTCCAAGAAGTTTCAATGATTTATTTTGTATCTTATTCACTTACATACATGACCACACCTTTATCAAATATATATGTATTCTGATCCTAAAAATAAAAACACTTTTTATTAAGGATTGACTGTATCAAAATAGGACACAAACTATGTATACGAATGACACCTATTTGTCTTCAAAAGGTTTTGTCCCTCCTTATAAACCATTACCAAAACTTACCCTTAAACTTTTTACACCAAGAATTCATTGCCACCATGACCATTTCTTTACCCAAACATGAAATCCTTTTCTAACCCTTTAAAACAAGGTTTTGAGTCTATGCACTCAGGGTTTTATTTGTGTTTACTTGTGTAGGGACTATATACTAACTGTTATCCTTACTCATATATCCAGACCAAATGTTGTGTCTTCTTATCACTTATTCCTTCCCACAGACCATCTCTTAGCAAGGAGCATAACTTATCTTTCAATAAACATCATCCATTCAACTTTGTACCTTACTATTATAGGTATGTGCATGGTTCTAAAACAAAAGTGTTTTTTACCTGAATAACTTGAAGAGGTCACCCCACTACTCCCTTATTAAACTGTAACCTACAGTTTTTGTCCAAAATTGAAACTTAACACAACTATCAATAGGGTTATGGCCTTAAGGGCCTTTCAGAGACATTACTTTTATCATAAGAGACTAAATTCTATTCCATTACATACACACATAGAATCATTCCTTTCTTCATTCAGTTTTGTCATTCTTGATTACAAAATACAGTCCATGAAAGGACTTGCCCATATTCTCTTGAGAGGTGTATCATATTCTCCTCATGGATCCTTGTTTTTCCTTCTTGGAGCTCTCTTAACCTCTCTCACATTCTCTCCTACACAAAACTGATGTATAACCTTTCAATTCAACCAACTTCAACATTGGTTATTTGGTTAGTTACAAGACAAAACTTCCTTTCTTGACAACCCAATGTATGGGTGAGAGTGACATTACTAAAACATGACTTATAACCTTATGACCTAGATACATATGACTTAAAGACACATTTTAAAGGGATTCTTGGCCATTTACACCAACATTCTCTCACTTAACCACTCTATACCATGCTTTGGTCACTCTAACCTTGATTCAAATATTTGAATTTTCAAATTCCTTGTTTTGGAGGGAAAACTCCTAGTACCTACATAAAACACTTTGATGACTCCAAATTACTTCTAAGATAACATAGGGATCCTAGGGGATCCTTTACATACATTTCCCTTACAAACATTGACCAAATTTAACCCTTTCACTAACATATGAATGTTTTAGACTAGATTTGACTTTGTTGGTTAGATGCTCTTGCATCATATTCCTGAAGAGGTAAAATTTTTGTGCCACCAATTTTTTTTATTGCATTCCAATTTATATTTTTAGGGTCCTTCATGCTCACTTGATTGGTACTCTTCCTTTCTTGCTCCTTTTTATTTGCTAAGCTCTTGCATTTCTTCCTTTTGGCCTTGTCTAGTTTTCATGTGAATATATCCTCTACCTGTATGAGGTGTACCAACTACTGTGCCTATGTGTTTTCTACATATTTAACCTATTATAAGTCACTTTGAACTTTATTATACTCAGATTCAACCAAATGATTCTTTTTCTTCTTGCTTATGCTTGTTTTATGGCCTTCTTAATTATTTTCATTTATTGCTTACTTCTTTAATGATGTTTGCTCCTTAACCATGCTATCATCTTCTTACATAGGATCTAATGGATTTAAAGTAATTTGAATTTGTTATTGGAATCAACTTCGTATACATCATCATGAACAAAATTAACAAACTTTGAGAAAACTTATCTTTTATGCACTCATATTCTTGCTTACACAGTTTTACCTTCATTTCTTTGGCTTGGTTTACTTGTTCTACCTCTCTTATTTGCTTTGTAGGCTTGTACTCTTCCTCAATATTCATGCTTTCTTTGGATACACTTGTAATATGATCCTCTTGGGCTATTTTCAATCTCTTTGAAACCCACTTGATACATTGTACCTTTTTAGATTGCTATTTAATTCTCATTGCATCTTCATTTTAATTCATGCCTTGGTAGCCTATCTTGCCAATTTGGTGTTCTTTGTCCTTTATGCTTTGTTTCCATATTTGTTCGTGTTTTCCACCTGTATTATTGTTTGGATTGACCTCTTACTTGAGGTTCACCTCTTCCTTTTCACCACCTATTTTCTTCAGCCACTTAGGCCAAAAATATCCATACCCTTATTCTTTCCTTGAGGGCTGTACTTTGTCCTTATTTCTCCAAATTTGCATATTAGCCTTTTTTTCTTCACATATATAATCAAAATAAATTCTCAAACACTCATTTACCTCTAAATATGACTGCTATAAGTTTATTTATTCATTAATGTATTCATGGATGACCCTCATGTCTTCTTGGTGAACTATCCCTTTTGTTTCAACTGTTATACTTGGCAAGGAATCATAGTATTCCTCTTTTACTCCATATTCAACATTCTGAATTCCTTAAATCTTCATCCCTGTGTCTTCTACAAGAGGTTCTCTTTCCTTGTCATCCTCTTTCCATTTGATAGGTGATGTTCTTGGCCCATCCTTCACCAATTTTGAGGCCTTATGCTACCTTCACCAATCCTTTATTCATATCTACATATACAAGATTAAAATCAATGTTAGCATATACAATAAGAGACCATATAGTCTCTTTGAATGTCTTTTGCATAGAGAATCCATCTTTTCTTCTTGTTTTCTCTCTCATGTGCTCTTCTTGGCACTTCTTTCTCCTTCTTGTTCTCCTCAATGAGAATCCTCTTCTCTATCTTTTTTTCTTGTTGCTCACTTGGAAACATCTCATCCCTCATGCCACTTTGGGATACACTCTTTCTTTCCTTCTCTCCTCTCAAGACACTCATCTTGTGCCTTCTCTCTTTCACAAGTGACTCTAGTGGCCACTTCACCTTTTTCCTCACATTATAGCCAATCCATTGGTTTACTTGTCCTTTAAATAGCTTCACCATGAGCACTATATTATCAATACTTTTCCCCAACTCTCTTCTCATGTCTTCCAATTCTCTCTCTACATCCATCTTCTCACTTCTTTGATTTCTAGGCCTATCCAGACCTTCTTCCTAGCAAGCTTATCAATATTGCCTCTTATACCTATATTAGATATTTCATCTTTCTCTCTTCCATTATTCATCTATCTATGACCTCTCCTTGTCCTTATTGAATCTCTCTTAGATTATTATTTCTTCTCTTTCTCACTTGAACTTCAATGCTCTCTTTTCTCTCTACCTTCTCTAGTCCTTCCTTGACTAGATTCTAGTCCTTTTCATAGGACTTTGGGGATTTATACTCTTCTCTTTATAGATTCTAAAATTTGTGTAAAATAACCTAATTAAGTCATAAAACATTCTCTTCTCCTATAATACCCTGCAAGTTCCATCTCATGCATACCTCATAACATATCTTGTATATCTCAAATCAACAAACTTGAATAACTGACAATAAATGAAAACCAAAATCTTACCTTGATATGATACCAAATGATGTAGAGGAATTAGTAATAAGTCTAAAACTCCTCATAAGTTTGTTCTGAAACTTGACTGATCTCCATCTTATGCTATGCCTTGTCTTGATTCATCCATGTTCAATTTAGTCTTTCTCTAAGCCATTAGGTTTTATAGTCTTCTTTAAATGGTTTTTTGTCCAATATTTTGGAACCATACATTCAATATCAATTTAATTACTTTATTTTTCTAATAAATACCTCAAATCATCATCATTCAACCTTCAACCTTTTTTGGACACACCTCACACATTAGCTCCTTCTTAGGCAATCTTCTTAGGTTTAGAGTACCAAAGCTTGATTTAGGTTACATAAACATAGTGTCTTATCATGTAAGATATTATATGATAATATTACACCTAAATTAACCCATTTTATGTGCTCAAACACACTTCAACATTCAATTCCACATATAAGGCTCACAATGGTCTCCTTGGGCTTGTAGCCTTTTTTTGTGCATTTCCTCTTGGTTTGAGAAATATATCAACTCCCCTGAAGATATAACACCATTTATGGTCACCCTCTATCTCTTAATTTTTTTTTATTAAATTTAATTACCTAAATCCACACCTATACCACACTTCCTTCATTAGATTCCCCTCAATTAGTCCTATTTAGCCCTATTTCAAACCCACAGGCACCAATTATGTACTGTATGGACTTGAACCACCCAAAAACATATTTATTCTATTTAATTACATAAAATTATGTAATATTACAATATTTAATCATTTTAAAATGTTTGAAACTCTTTTTATGGATTTTTTCCTCTTGAAACCCTATATGGGTGACTACACAGGCTGAGAGCCTATTAAATTCACTTTCTAGAGTTTTAAAAAGTTTCAAAGGAAAACAAAACCAGGTATAGGTATTTTTTGATCTATTTAACCTTCCCAAATAGTTTTTATACCTTATTCAATTCATTAAAGGCTTAATGACAACAAAAATCATACAATTGTGGGTCTTTTGTTGACCATGCAAGGGTTTTAGATAGTCTGTTTACTTTCCAAGAAGTTTCAAGAGTTAAAGAATGGTTTATTTTGTATCTTATTCACTTAAATACACGAACACACATTTACCACATATATATGTATTCCCATCCTAAAAAACAAACACTTTTTCTTAAGGACTTACTGTATCAAAATAGGACATTGACTATGTATAGGAATGACACTTGTTTGTCTTCAAAAGGTTTTGTCCCTCCTTATAAACCATTACCAAAACTTACCCTTCTAATTTTTACACCAAGAATTAATTTCCAAAATTATAATTTCTTTATCCAAACATGAAATCCTTTTCTAACCCTCTAAGATAGGGTTTTGACTCCATGCACTCAGGGTTTTATTTATGTTTGCCTGTGTAGGGAATGTATACTAACTTTTATCCTTACTCATATATTTAGAAAAAAATGTTGTGTATTTTTATCACTTATTCCTTCCTATAGAACATCTCTTAGCAAGGAGTATAACTTATTTTTTAATAAACATCATCCATTCAACTCTGTACCTTATTGTTATAGGTATGTGCAGGGTTTTAGAACAAAAGTGTTGTTTCCCTGAATAACTTGAAGAGGTCACCCCATTGATCCCTTATAAAAATGTAACCTAATTTTTTTATCCAAACCTAAAACTTAACACAACTTTATATAGGGTTATGGAATCAAATTCCTTTAAGAGACATTGCTTTAATCATAAGAGACTAAATACTATTCAAGTACATACACACATAGAATCATTCCTTTCTTCATTCATTTTTGTCATTCTTGATTACAAAATAAAATCCATAAAAGGAATTGGCCATATTTTTTTGAGAGGTGTATCATCTTCTCATTATGGATCCTTATTTTTCCTTCTTGGAGATCTCTCTAGCTTCTCTCACATTCTCTTCTACACAAAACTGACGTACAACCTTTCATTTCAACTAAATTCAACATTGGTTATTTGGTTACTTACAAGACAAAACTTCTTTTATTGACAACCCAATGTATGGGTGAGGGTTACATTACTAAAACATGACCTTAAACCTTATGACTTAGACACATATGACTTAAAAACACCTTTTACAAGGCTTCTTGGCGCTTTATACCAACATTCTCTCACTTAACCACTCTACACCATGCTTTGGCCACTCTAACCTTGATTCAAATATTTGAATTTTAAAATTCCTTATTTTGGAGGGAAAAATATTAGTGCCTACATAACACACCTTGATTAAACTAAATGACTTATAAGACAACATAGGTATCCTAAGGGATCCTTCACATACATTTCCCTTACAAACATTGACCAAATTTGACCCTTTGACTAACATATGAATGTTTCAGATTATATTTGAATTTGTTGGTTAGATGCTTCTACATCACAACCCTACTCAAGCATCATCAGAATCCATGACCTTACTTGCATGCACATATAGACCCATGACTCCTTACTTGCACCATCAATAGAACCAACACCCCATGCTTATACACCACTAGAGTTTGACCCTATGCTTGAACCACATCATAACCTGAGACTATATTTGAATGTCACCCAAAATTAAGATTGTGTTTACACCACATCAGATTCTGAGATCATGTTTGCATGCCATCAAAACCTGAGACATTGGCAACACATTACTAGAACTTGAGTTTGTGTCAGTATGCCACCAAAAACTAAGATTGTGCTTCCACACTTTCAAAACCTAGCACCCTTGTTGCACACCCAATAGACTCAGACACTTGAAGAAACATGCTTCTATCTCTATCAACCAAGTTGCACCTAGTGACATCCATGAGGACATCAAATTTAATCAAGTGAAAAGTACCACCATTCATTTGAAAAGTCCCTTAGCCCCTCGTCACATAATAATTTAATCCCTTAGTCACAACCAACCCAAGGGGACTTAAATTTTTATCACAAAATTTGTCTAAAATTTTTACACACAAAACAATTATGCAAAGTGGAGAATTATTTTTTGCATGCAATAAACATTCAAACTCACATAACTTTCAGGCAATAGCTCCTTTCTGGGCACTATTTTTTTTGAAGTGCAAGCTATTTTAGGATATACACATTAGTAATACTCTCATGCCTTATATAATTTATCCTCTATATATTCTATGGGGTTTCAAATCAAATTCTATTATCACACTCAATTCATCACATACTTCTTTCTACATAATGGATCAAAGTCATGTTCCACTTCTTACACCATTCAATGTCATAAGTGGGAAACCCAAGTTCAAATCTTATTGAGGAGAAATTTTTTACACCAAATTAAGATGGGTATATAAAGATAATCAAAACTTCATGTAGAGAAGGTGAAGTGTTTAATTGACAAAACCTACAGTCTTTTATGCTTATCTATGTTTCTTGACCTGCTCTTTCATATTGAATCTGTAACTACTCCAAATGAAGTCTAAACCATATTGGAAAAACTTTTGGGAAGTAGAATATAATGAGAGGTCTTGATTTAGATAATGAAATCATTAGTTTGGGCTTAAAAAATTTTGATACTTTTCATTACTTCTTCATAAATTTCAAATCACTTATGTTGCAGTTAAAACTATACAACATTGACAAAAAGAATGATCAATTGATTCTTTCCATCCTTGCCAAATTGGGATTTGACTATTCTACATTCATTTCTACCTTTCACACCACTAAGCATGACCTTGGATCTACATGGAACATGATGTCCTATGATGAATTTATTACTGACTTAACTTGGGAGCAAGGCAAACTTATTCAAATGGGTACATTTAAATCATATAACTAGCATGCCTTAATTATGAGTCATGACAAATAGAAGGCTTCTATAAATAAGGAGAAGAAATAGAATAAAAGGACCTAGAGTGAATAAAGGTTCAAAAATTTGATGCTAAGTCCAAAGCATCAAAATATTCCTCTTCATATGGGAAACCTTAAAAAGAGCGACTCACATGTGCTTATTGCAACAAATTTGGGCATGATAAAACAAAATACATGAATATGTAAATTAACCAACTAACAAAGATGCTCACGAAGCACAATATTAATGTCCTTGATTTTGAAAACAAAATTTCATTAGCACATGAGTATTCAAAGGCCAAATATAGTAGAAAGGGAAAATATAAGGTCAAAACACTTGTAGTTGTGTCCCAACCTTCCACATGGGTAATTGATTCTAGTACATTGCATAGCTTGAATTCATCACATGACATGTTCTCATCCTTGGAACCTTGTTCTATGCCTTCCATTTTGTTGTCTTATGATAGTTTTTTATAAGTTAGTTGGATAGGATATGTTGAAATGAATGATGAGACATTTAAAGATGTTTTATGCATTCCCTCATTATCCACAAATCTCCCATATATTTATCAAATCACTCACATCAGTTCAGGAAAGAGAGTTGAATTCACATCTAATTTTATGAGTTATTAGGGAATTAGATAGTGACTCCATTATTTCATTTGGGAAATCAGATCACCAGTCATGATTGTACACTTTCTCACATTTTGATCCTAATCAACCCTCTGCTGCATTACTCACTCATTCAAATGAGGTGGGTAAATTATGACATGAGCGATTCAACCATCTTAGCTATCTATACCTGGAGCAACTCAATCATCATGAAATGGTTTTAGGGTTTTCATGTCTTCATTTTTATAACAACATTTTCCAATGTTTCATACTTGGTAATTATCCTAAGGAGAAGTATGAAAAAGGTAAATCATGGAGAGCTACATAGATATTGGAGCTAGTTCATAGTGACATTTCTAGTCCATTTGCAACTCCTTCATTTAACATGAATAAATACATGTTTACTTTCATTGATGAATTTTTGAGGTATACTTGGTGTACTTTATTAAGTAAAAATTTGAGGTCTTTGATCATTTTTAGGACTTCAAGGCACTTGTAAGAAAATAGTGAGGTAAAGCCATCAGAATTTTATGCATCGATAATGGTGGTGAGTATGTCAGTAACTATTTTAAATAATTATTCACTTTAGAGGGGATTGAAATACATTGTAAATTTATATATATTCCTCAGCATAATGGTGTTACAGATCATACAAATATGTCCTTGAAGGAAATGGCTAAATATATCCTACACCCCAAGTCTCTTTCACCTCAATATTGAGTTGAAGCCATCAACTATGTGTGTTATATATATAACTAAGTTCCTTATAAAACATTGAAGGGAGTCACTCTTTTTGAATCATGGAGCATTATAAAACCATAGAGAATCACTTTGAAGTGTTTGGATATGCTATTATGGCCCATATTATGAAAAAGAAATGTAAGGCAATGCAACCTTAGAGTTAGCCTTACATCTTTGTTGGATATCCTGAGGGTATTAATGGTTACATGTTTATCCATCCCACCACTCCTAATTTTTTCATTGAGAAAGGTGTTCAATTTTAATAGGGTCCCCAAAAATTTTCACATGACACTCCTCCCTCTTCCTTAGATGCACTAGGATTTAATGACATTTTAGATGATTCAGATATGCTTGAACAATTTTGTGATGATCTAGATTTTTATACTAATTTTGATGGTGAGAGTAGTGATGATGAATAAACTCTTCCTTATCCTAGAATATATTCAAAGGATGAGGAATATAATCTTGACTCTCCTACATATATTCCTCTTTGGGTTAGACATACACTTCAAAGTTTTGGCCATTGGGTTGGACATCCATCAAACACTAGGCAAACATGTTCACAATTTTAGGATGCCCCACATGATTTCATTGTATATATTTATAATATTTAATAAGTTTATGAGGCATTTGAATCTCTTGATTGGGATACTTCTATGCAAGAAGAGTATGGTTCCTTTCTGAGGAACAACACTTGGGATTTAGTCCCTCTTCCTAAGGGATGAAAACTTGTTTGATGTAAGTGGATATATATAATAATTTTTCTATCAGATGGTTTGATAGAAAAGTTTAAAGCACATTTGGTAGAAAAGGATTTTTATTAGGTGCATGACATTGACTATATTGAGACATTTCCTCCAGTTTTCAAAATGAACTCAATCTGACTCACTCTTGTCATTACTAGGATGTTCATCAGATAGATATGAAGAGTGCCTTTCTTCACAGTGAACTCAAAGAAGAAATATACATGGAAAATCCATAAATATTTATGAAATATTCCTCCTTAGTTTGAAAACTTCAAAAATCTATTTATGGCTTCAAACAAGCTCATTAAAATTGTTATGCCAAGATGGACTCTTTTCTTATTTCAATTGGGTTCACTAGATGCCATTCTGATCTAAATGTTCACATCTTACAATATGATGATTAATTATTCATTTTGGCTCTCTATGTGTATGACCTATTGATCACAGGAAGTTATTCATATACCATCACAATAGTGAAAGTTACTTTGTTTGATAGGTTCTCAATGACTAACTTGGGCTTGTTGTTTTACTTTTTCAAGATTGAAATTTACCAGTCTAACTCTGGGATCACTATTAAATAATACAAGTATGCTCTTGATTTGATTTCATGGTTTAACATGTCTAACTATGATCCAAATCTAACTCTCTTTTTATCTAGTGTGAAGTTTGAGGCTGATTATCCATCTCCTCTGGTGGATGCTACCTCCTATCAATAATTTGTTAGAAGTCTCATCTATCATATGACATTTCATATGTAGTGGACTATCATGAGTTACTCTAGAATGAAACTAAGCAAATTATCCACTATATTTAGGGTACTCATAGTTTTAGGATTCACTATGGAGTAAGTATCGACATTGACTTGATTGGATATACATACTTAGATTGAGCTGGTGATAATCAAAATCATAAATCTACTTTAGGATACAATTTCTCCCTTGATTTAGTTCCAATTAGTTGGTCAAGAAATAAGCATAATGTTATTATTTTATCTTATAGTAAGGTAGAATATAGAGGAGCTTTTAATGTTACCAGTAAGGCTATTTGATTCAGGAGATTCTCACTTTGGCATCCAGTTTTGATGACCAATAATCATTTGTTGTGACAACCAAAGCATAATCCAACTCTACAAGAATCCAATCCTCCATCAATAGAATAAGTAATAAATATTCACATGCATTAAATTTAAGGGCTCGTCCATGAGCAAGTCATTGATCTCCACTACATCCACAAAACATAACAAATTACTGATATATTTACTAAACCCTTTATTGAGATCAAGTATATTCATTTGTGGGATCTTCTTAGGGTTTGGGAAGTTCTAACATCCTCTTATAGGGGTATTTTCTATGTACTTGGGTACCTCATTATACCTTTTTTTTGGGACCCAAGTTTTTTATCCACCTAAGCTATGCTTAAGGGGGTGCTACTATAGGATTTTTTGACTATGTGGTTTTACCTACATGATCTAATTAGCTTGTTTAGGTTAATAATAGTTCATTAGGGGAAATATACTTTAAGTCAGTTTCTAATTTTGGGTTGAGTTAATTACCTTTTTTGGTGTCCTAATTTCTCACTATATAATGTACCTTCTTATGTATGTTTTTGCTAATGATACCAATACAGCTTTTTGGTTATGAAGATAAGCTTCTTCCATTTTGAGTTATTCTTTGGATTTCACTAATCCATACAATTTATGCTTCATGCATTCAATCCTATCCATTTTTGATCCTCAAGTGTGGCTCACTCCAAAAAATTATCCCTTTCCTTAATCTCTTTTTATTATTTAATTTATTAAATAGATATATTCTATATATTTTTAAAGTAATATGTTTGTTGTTAATTCTTTCCTCATATAGATTATCCTAGTATTGGTTATATAGGTTTGTAGATACAACCATAGTTATATTTAATTTATCCAATATTAAGTTAATTTTGACAACTTTTGTATGTAGATACAAACCTTATAACCATTTGGAATTTATATCTTGTTACTTTAGGTTCTACCATCTTGTATCTAGGTTTTTGTTATTCATTAATTCCTAACATATGGTTTTGTTACTATATCCTTGATACCCCCATACAAATGGCACATGTTAACTTATTGTATATAGTTAGTTTGAATATGGTCTTCTCTCTTTCTTATATTAGAGGATATTTATATTGTTGATTATATTTTACCAACATACACGAGGTTCACCTTGAGGTTATTAAGCATGAACCTACCTCTTATTATGAGGCTACTACTAAGTTTTTAAAGAATAAAGTATTTAAGATTTAGGCCAGTATCTAGTCCCCTCCTTACCAAAAGGCATCCTCCCACCATGATGGCAATTAAGTGCAATTAGAAATGGCATCATAGATTCTTTGTTAGAGAAAAAGGATAAAAAGGATGTCTTAGAGGTTAATGTCTCAATTAAGAATGATTCTAAAATGGGTAAGGTTATGAAGAAGGTAAAACATACCTATGAACCTTATTAATAAATCAATCTTCATTAAATGAAGGGAAATTATAACAAGGAATGTATCTCTCAAAATTTGGTGAGCTAGCTAAAGCCTCTCCTCTTGTAGCTCCTAACTGCAAGTTAAATGTCTTCATGTAGCCTCTTATAAACCAAAAAAGGAAAAGAATAAAAAATCAAAGGGTAGGTGTTATCATTCACCTTTTCATTATTATCATTATTTAGGTTGTTCCTATTCAAAAAAATTAAGGAAAAATTAAAGCACCATTTGAAGCATATTCATTGTCACCATCAACATTCCTAACTCTAACAATGGGTTATTTGTCAACATGTGCCAAGTTTGGGCTGCCAACCTTCCTAGAGAGATGAGTAGTGTTAGATATTCAATTCAATACTTAGGGATAGTGAATTCTAAAGTTAGTTTTTAGTTTTGGCAAAAAATTCCTTCCCAAGCCAAGATTTGATCTTAATATATCATAAAGGAGCTCTAGTCCCTTTGTAATGGGATCTCCATCTAGGGATATCTTCACCTTTTCCTATATTAAAGGATGCTCATCCTTTATGAGAGCATTCTCCCTAGAGAGGTGTCAATAAAAACCATTTTAGGTTATCTTCATCTCACCCACTTTATATTACATCCCAATCCTAATATTTGACCCTTCTTCTTACTTGGAGTTTTAGTTTCCACCAAGAAATCTAAATTTCCACTATATATCAAGACCTCCATTGACACCCATAACATCAAACAATGCATCAGTGATGAGGGAGTAGATATGAATATCATGCCTTTGTTGGTGTTAGATATGTGGGGAATTAGTTTTAGTTTTAGGAAAATTTACAAGTCTCACCACAATTGTGTTAGTTTTAACAATGACACTACATAGCTAGTGGGAAACATCAAGCTTTAGGTCAAGTTTTGACCCAATAAGGTTCATATCTAGTTTTTTGTGCTAAACATTGATTTATCATACAACATAATCCTTGTTCATCCAATAAAAACTACTTTGCATATGAAATTTGTTGCTTTGGCTACTTTCTAAGTAATATAGTTTAATCATGTAGGTAAGATTCACGTCATGGAGTCTAACATTGACCCATGGCTTGGATGTATGCCAAGAAAAATATTTTTGATGAGGCTTTTGCTATCTACACATAGGTCCCCACTAACTAAGGGTTAAATTTTATGGTATTATGAATGTATTTTAGGTTTTAGATATAAAATATTGTAGAAGTTTTTGAAGATTATATAGGATGAAAGAGGAAATTTGAGTGTGTTATCAAAAATTTAAAAGATTATAATAATAAATATCTATTTCCTCTTTGATGTTTCTTCTGAAAACATGAATAGTCTAAATTTTTTAAGGGAAATGTTGAATGGATAACCATCATAAATTTTTTACATGGTAAGGAAGGTCATTAATCAAATTTAAGCCTTGTTGGCAATGAAACTTTCCCTATTAATGTTGACAAGCTTGATCCTACCAAGTCCAAGTCTAATTTCACCCCTTTGGTGACTAATCATTACTCCTAAGTGTTTTAGGAGATGTGCACACCCTCTCCTAATTCATCTCCTTGTATCACATTAAACCCTTTTAGTTTTGGGGATATATTCACTAATATTCTTTCTCTAGGCATACGACATCTTCTACGTTTAAAGAAACTTTGGCTTATGTTGGTGTAGTGAATGCCTCTCTTGAGGATTGAAATGTCCAAAATTATCCGTTCAATTGATACTTTGTACACCTTGAATCATGGTCCATCTGTGATGATTGAAATGTTTAAAAGAAGCTAATGAAGGTCTCCCACAATGATTACCTTTCTCCTCATCATTGAGTTGTCCTTAGAACATCTCGAGTCTTTCCTAGTGATCCATATTTTGTGGTTAATATCCCATCTACACAAATATCAATTTAGAGTAACCCTTTATATTTATTATCATTTTGATCAATAAGGCCATCATAATTGAAGTAGTGTGAGTTTACTCACACCTAAGGACCCACCAATTAGTTCTTTGAGCATCATATCTCTCAAATTTGTTATGATGTGAGATATATTGCTCCTAAAGATCTACCACTCCATCATTTAGGTTCCATAACTATCAT
The DNA here is from genome assembly GCA_037957365.1 of Torreya grandis. Lineage (NCBI taxonomy): Eukaryota > Viridiplantae > Streptophyta > Pinopsida > Cupressales > Taxaceae > Torreya > Torreya grandis. The sequence continues at coordinate 6,047,696 of JARHVA010000156.1, forward strand.
AATTATGGTTATGTGAGGTGTGTTTCCATTGGGGTGAGAACATTTTTTGTATGGTTTATGTGATCATCTATGTGGGATGTGGTTTCTTTTCTCTTGTACTTATTGAGAAGATGCACCTTTCCCCCTCTTATCTCCCTAGCTTTAGAGCTTAGGGGAAATAGTGACCCTATATCTCTTCTTATCACCATTTTATTTTGGTGGGTACCCAATCATTTTAACTATGTCATTCATCTAGTAAAAACAAAACTCTTGGCTAGGGGTTTTATCCTATTCCATATGCAATAGTGGAGTCCTTTTTTTTACTCTTGAAGCACTATGGTCCAACTTATGACTTTTGTAACCCTTTTAAGTCTTAAGTTTTACTATGTTTAGAAGCTCTTTTTTGTGTTTTGTAACTCACCCATAGGTGTGCTTCCCCATTTCATACTTCACCTTGATTGGTAGTTAATTTTCTAGCCTTGACCCCTGCAATGTTTTGTGTGTTGGTGTCCCAAACTTCCTACTTTGGCTTGCCTTCAGACTTGGTGAGCTCTATTTTTGCGTTGGCCACTATGAGTCATTATGTTCTTTGGATAAATAAATTTTTCACTATATCTAAGGTTTATCCCATTTGGGATTTCTTCTTTGGGGAATGCCTTTATTCTCCATATATATTTTTTGGCTTGTAGTCCCTTCAAGGGAGAACATTTTTTCCACTTTCAAGTGTCAATAGTCTCTCTACTTGACCATAATTAATCCTTGTCATTAATATATGAACCAAATATTTTACTCTACTATTTTATGTCTATGTATGGTGATTTTATTTACTTTGGTATCTCAGTCTCACCTTTCTCTCAATTGATGCTAGTTCCTTGTGTTACCCTTTGTACCTTGTGAACTTTTCCTATAATTACCTTTTTGGATTTCATATTCTATTTATAATTGTGAATTTTCACCATTATTAGTCTCTCATTATGTTGATTTAACATCATCCCCCTTATTGAGATAAACCCCTATGGTCCACCTTTCATCCTTAAACCTCATCACATTTCATTATTTTTTGGCGATTCATACCAATGGTGGTTGTAGAGAAAACATAGGACTTATGACTATCTCTTAGATTATTGAGGACTTGTGTGGTCAAAATATGGTTAAAAAAATGTTATTTCTAACCAGTGAGACTAAAAACATGATAACATATCATGATTTTTTTTAATCCTTAAATTATACCCATGGGTTGTATGCCTCTTATGTGTAGTTATTCTTTGAATTACTCTTGGTCATATCCCAAATAAATGGGATCCCTAATGTCATAATAACCAAGTTATTCACCATCTTCAAGGAATCTCATGACTTAGAATATGACTAAGGATTTCTAATTTTACCACATCCATTGATCATAGAACACCAAATCTGACATTTTGGTCAATGAAATATTAAACATATTGGTTCATGAGCCTTATTTTTTCCCTTGTAGGCGATAGAGTAGGATCACAGTGTTGTATTTTATATATTACATATACTAACTATTCATTCATCACATTGTGTCACATGTGAGTGCATGTATTAATTTTTGTTCTTAGATCATTTTGTATGGTATCTAGGTAATTCACAACCTTGTGTTATCACAAATGATGACTACTCATACCTCGAGGGCATATGCAATTTTCATTTCCTAATTCTTGAATATCAATGATTATAATTAAGCTCCCTATGCCAACTATCACACCTGTAGATGACAAACATACCTAAGAAGGGCCTTGAAGAGAGAAAACTATCTCCACAACCTCTTATTTTATTAATCTATGGAAATGTCATGGATTTTATATAAAAACCATAACTAGGCCACATAGTTTCTCAAAAATATTGACTAGGCCACTAAGACCTTCCATTTTTTGACCCTTTGAACTCATATGAAGTATCCCAAACTAAATTTGGATGCAAATTCTTTTCAAAACTGATTTCAACTACTTGCAGGCATTCAGTCAAATAGAACAACCATATCCAATGATAAAACAAGACAATGATATAAATCTGAATGCAATTGCAAATACAGTCCATATATCTTAAAATATTACAAATATGGTCTCCAAACCAAATTATTCTAGCAAACTAACAAACTAGAATTAAAAAACATGGATCTGTGTGGCTCGGGCTGCTGTGTCCAAAAGACATAGTCGCCGATGTCGGTTATCCTACCGACGTCGGTAGATACACTGCCATCATCAATTACCTGGTGGTGATCTCTGCCTACTGGTGACTGTCTTCCTGCTAATGTCAATCACTAATCAGCCGATGTTGGTCTACCTACCGATGTCGGCCTCTATACTACCCTGTGGCCTGTAACTATGAACTGTGCCCTTCTTCACTTTCTTGAATCCAATGGTACGGCCTGGTACCGATCTATGCAGATTTCGTACAACACCTGATATGAAGATCTATATATATATATATATATATATATATATATATATATATATATATATATATCAAATCTAATGAAATAAATACCTGGAAACCTCTGTAGATGCTGAACACCTGATATATCCAGTGAATGACCTCTAAAGCCCTAGATCTGATCAATAAGCAAAATATGAATTCCGTCACGAATACACCCCTGAAAAGAGCTAGGTTTCCATCCAACTCTTGTCCAATCTGCTGAAGGTTTGCGTCCTCAGAGATTTTAGCTGAATCACAGATTCAAGCTTCACAATACTCAGAATATTTTTAGCAACAAAAGATATGAATTGCTTTGCCCTCAACTTATTTTAAAGGCTCCCAGGAAACTTCTAGAAGAAGCCAAAATATTTTATTTATTTTTTCATATTAATTAAAATTAATTAATTAAAGTCATCCTTTTGAAGCAGTATTAATTTTGGACAACTTAAATTAATTAAATCACTTTCTCAAAATTTTGGGGACATTACAGTCCTCCCTTCCTGGAGATTGCTTGTCCTCAAGCAATTCATCCCTGATACACAACACCAACTTCCAGGATCCCATATTATTCTCAAAAATTTGCAAACTCTTCTATCAGAAACAACATGCTGCAAAATATTTGTGAATAAATTCTCCTAGAGAGTAGTGTGATAATTCTCAACATGTAATTAGCAAACTCACCATCACATACCTTAGTCTTCACAAAAGACCGTTGCGCTACTCTGATTATCATGCTCTCCAAATCCCCATAAGAATGATGACTCATAATTGGGAGTGAAAATGTAATGCAACAAATAGAATCATTTACCTCATCACCCATAAAATGAGATTCCATCCTGCGAGATGACACCTCCTTAGGTCCTCCATCTTGCGGTGCATTCAAGATAATCTTCTTTCCCCCAGAAAGGAATTCTAACTGCATACGGTGGTGATCAATAATGTAATGCCCAATACCCTGTAACCACTGCATGCCCAAGACCACATCATAATCCTCTAAAGGAAACACATAAAAATCATCGGTCAGAGTGTAATCCCCCATCTAAATACTAAGCTATGGAATCCGTTTGGTACAACCCAAAACTGCACCATCTGCCACCTTTACTCCAAAACCACCAAACTTCTCATACTGTAATCCACGCCTTCCCACTAACTTCCAGTCAATGAAGTTATGTGTAGCCCCTGTATCTACCAAGCTCACAACCCACTTACCCTTAAGTGTACCTTTCAATCGAAAGGCATGAAAGTTAGGATAACTGGAGAGGGTAGCCATAATTACTTTGGCTGACACCAAAGGCTCAGGGGTGTCTAACTCCAATTGTGCCTGACCCTGCTCAACATCTTCCGTATTATCCTTAATATCAGTATCAGGAACCTCCTCATCTCCACACTCAGAAGTTACCTCAATCAAATGAACCTTTCCTTTACCCATGCAATAGTGTCCTGGTTCCCATGGATCTTTGCAGGAAAGACATAACTTTTTTCTCCTCAAGTCATTCCTAGTCTCCTGATTCATCCAAGGATTTATAGAAGATGACCCTTCTTTATTTTGTGCCGTGTTGGCCTTCTATATAGGCCGAGAGTCCGTGGCTATTTTCTTATCACCCTGATAAGAAGTGGGAATAATATCCAGTCTCATTGTCACATCAATGGCATCCTTAAGAGTAGCTGGTTGGAATGCACGTACCAGTCCCTTAAGTCTATCCTGTAATCCCTCAATAAATAACATCACACTCCATCTCTGAGGCATATCAGGTACCATAACTATAATACGCTGAAATTCATTAATATAATCTTTTGCGTGACCACTCTGTCTAAGATGAGCCAACTCCCTGTAGTAAAGTTTTATATCCTTATGGTCAAACCATGCAATGAGTCACTCAGTGAACTCAGCATAGGAGTGAACTAAGGTGTGATCCTGGGTGACCAATCCATGGTGCCACCAATCATATGCAATCCCCTCTAAATGCAACACCACAAACTGAATGGCATCACGCTCAGGCATGGGTCTCAAAGAAAGATATATGTCCAGCTTGTGGACCCAAGCTCTTGCACTAGTGTCTCCAGAGCCATTATATGGAGCCAATGTAATCTTCCCAGTAGCTCTATTGAGGTCATGATTCTGCTACTGCTGTGGTGGTCTGTTACCATGATCTCCTCTGAATCTAGCTACCTCTCTACGCTGTGCACAATACTAAGGAAAAGGAAAGACTTCCCAAACCTCTGGAGGTAGATCTCTCCACTCAGCGGTGACCGCCAAAATTGACTCCTAAAATCCAACCTCAGGTGGTTCCACCTACGCTGGCTGTTCTCTTGGTATGAACTGGGGAAGTAATGGCCTATTTGGGGTAGGCGTATGATGGCGATGTCACCTGGAGGAATGATGGGAGCTCCCAACTGAAGAATGGGATTGATGACTATGCTGACTGGACTGATGGCTATGATGACTCCCTATCACTGAAACTGATCTATTCCTCCTACCTCTGTGTCTATCCACCTCCAAACGATCCATGGTATCCTATAATCGGTCTAAAGCCTGAACAATCCTGGGCTGAGTAATGATGAGAGTCCTCATCATCTCTCTCTCTACCTCATCCTGATTTCTTTAAGCATCCCACTGTTCTTTTGCCATGATAGGTTCCTGATTTATACCCAATTCACGCTCGTACTTATCTCTACTACGTGTAAAGTATCTATGGGTTATATCAAATCTTCTCGGATGCATAGAAATAAAATATAGTTACCCGTACAGGCTGGCAAGATGCATGGCTCTGATACCACTGAAGTATCCCAAACTAAATTTGGATGTAAATTCTTTTCAAAACTGATTTCAACTACTTGTAGGCATTCAGTTAAATGGAACAACCATATCCAATGATAAAACAAGACAATGATATAAATCTGAATGCAATTGCAAATATAGTCTAGATATCTTAAAATATTACAAATATGGTCTCCAAACCAAATTATTCTAGCAAACTAACAAATTGGAATTAAAAAACTTGGATCTGTGTGGCTCGGGCTACTGTGTCCAAAAGACACAGTCGCCGATGTCGATTATCCTGCCAACGTCGGTCGATACACTGCCATCATCGGTTGCCTGGTGGTGATCTCTGCCTACTGGTGACTGTCTTCTTGCCGATGTCGGTCATTGATCGGCCGATGTCGGTCTACCTACCGATGTCAACCTCTGTACTACCCTGTGACCTGCAACTGCAAACTGTGCCCTTCTTCACTTTCCTGAATCCACTGGTACGCCCTGGTATCAATCTGTGCATATTTTGTACAGCACCTGAATGAAGATCTATATATATATATAAATCAAATCTAATGAAATAAATACCTGGAAACCTCTGTAGATGCTGAACCCCTGATATATCCAGTGAATGACCTCTGAATCCCCAGATTTGATCAATAAGCACAATATGAATTCTGTCATGAATCCACCCCTGAAAAGAGCTAGGTTTTCGTCCAACTCTTCTCCAATCTGCTGAAGGTTTGCGTCCTCAGAGATTTTAGCTAAATCACAGATTCAAGCTTCACAATACTTAGAATATTTTTACCAACAAAAGATATGAATTGCTTTGCCCTCAACTTCTTTTAAAGGCTCCCAGGAAACTTCTAGAAGAAGCCAAAATATTTTATTTATTTTTTCATATTAATTAAAATTAATTAATTAAAGTCATCCTTTTGAAGCAGTATTAATTTTGGACAACTTAAATTAATTAAATCACTTTCTCAAAATTTTGGGGACATTACATCATAAATGGTCATAAATGACTCTTTTGCTTTGGAATTCACTTAAGTTATTTATAAGGGCATTCCTAAGGCATATGTTACTCAATTTTAGTCATTTTTACATGATTACACAATACATTATTTATCTCTTACTATCTTGATCATTCTTATATGATCTCAAAGATTTGAATGTGGGATACTATTTTAGGATTTTTTTTCCATTCATTGCTATTAGATTCATAATTGCTTGATAATTTACCATGTTTTCTCTTTGGCCTATGTTTTTATCATTTCCTTGATGTGTTGCTCATTTTTTGACACTAGTGGTGTTGCTTACTTGATATTTAGTCATCCTCCTTCTCTGTGTTAATCTCCTCTCTCTTTGGTTTATTTTATGAGTTAACCAAAAGGGCTTAATAAAATGAACTATTCATCATTCCCTTAATATTATGAATCCTCTGCCTTTCTCTTCTCAATCAAGAACACTTGGAAGTAGTTAGTATAACCTCAACGTCATTTAGGAGTTTGATATGAGGTACCTTAATTACAAGGTGATATTTTGTTTAAAGTTTATATGTTTTTAGGTTAGCTAATTCACATGCTTATTTATACATTTAATTTATAGATGGAAAGCTTTCAATTTATAAAATACAATATTTCATTTACAAATCACACTTCATTTCAACATTTTCTTTTAGTAATCAATTATAGAACACTAGAGGTATTTATTTTACCCTATTTTGGATTAATGCTATCCCTAAATAAGAATTAATTTTTTTATATTTCATATTATAATGTATTATAATGAAGCATGAATCTAAATGTAACAAGTTATATCTAATTTAATGATCAAACCTTATAAATATAAAAAGTACAAAAAGAGGATAAGATACTTATATTTATTCTAAATTGTGCAGAATTGAGACATGTTGCAGATGGTAGGAAGGATGGAAAGCTATACTACATGTCATTAAAATCAAGTTATATATCTCTATCTACACTTAGATAGTATTGTTAGAATCTGGTGAGTAATATCTAAAAGGTATGTTCCTAGTTGGATGGTTTTGTCCTTGTATATTTTTCTCCTTTATTTTAACACAGGTAGGTGTGCTTATTTGTCCTTTAGCTCTTTGTGTGATTTTGAGGTCTGATTATGGGCACAAATTCATAAATCCATCTCCTTCACTTGAAACCCTAGGTCTCCTTGCAATGATATATTTTGTCTTGAAAAGAGGGATGAAATGTAGGTTGAGTTAGTCTCAACCACTACCATTAATGGTTGATCACTACCTATAGATCTAATACTTTAGAGAGGGAAGTCAAACCACATGTAGTTTTCCCCTTAGGTGTATATGTGAAATTCAATCTCATTTAATGTATGAAACCTGTGATCTAGCTTTCAACACTTGGGAAATGACAACTTTGGCTTGACTATGAGGTACTTTAGACTTGTCTAGGACCTACTCATTATGACCAATTTATAAATTGGGAATAATATGATAGTCCCTTTGAATGTGCATTAGTATATATATGTTTTTTAGGTAAATTATAATGCCTAATAAGATTATACTTGATTTATATTTATATGAGTCTATCTAGGTAATTTATCATGCCACTGACATGCTAGGTATATTGGCCAACCCTTAGGAATGATTTTATTTTGAAAATTAACCATTGTTGGGGGAAGCACAAAACATTTATATTTGGATGGTATTGTATTTTTTTGACATTTATAACTAGGAGACATGAATATTGATATATGATGAGCTAGAGATGTCTGAGTATGATAGTTTATTGGTTTCACATAAATTGGGGGAATTCATATAGGTGACTGATAATAACATGGAAGGATTCAACCCATATATGGCATGAAAGTGTGAGATAATGGTGAACTATATACATATATGTACACCTAGCTCATGTAGGGTGAATGTAGCTCAAAACTGACATTGCCAATTATCTATTATCAAAATTTAGTATATAAAAATGCCCTTATTTGATTATATTATTGAAATTCAATAAAACCAATCAAGTAAAAGGATAAATAAAAACGTTAATGTGTATAATACACTTTATCTTTGGGATATGGCTCCAAATGTGTAACTTGTTCCAAGAAAACCTTCAATAAAAATGTAGTAGTCAATATCCATATAATGAAATTTGGAATCTGAACTATAATTGAATTTTGAAAAGTTTTAAGAAAAAGGAATGAGTACACATGTATGTGGGTAAAAATGTGTTAGCTTATAACATGTTGGATGTTATGTTTCCATATTGAAGCATTGGATAATGGTTTATCTTGCTGAACTATTTAAAGAGGGATGATCAAATCCCAAAAATGTATAACTATGCAAGTTGATGGGTTGAAGACAAATGCCCCAAACCTCATGAATAAGTAGTGTCAAGGCTTTTGAGCATCATTGAGCCTCAATTTCATTATAATAACTAACTAATATAGACTATATATTGAACCTCAAGATGGTAAAGTGGAAGCCACATAATGGGATCACTATGAGTAATGCCAAGGTCATTGATCATCATTGAAACTCAACCAAATTACCTATAAAAAATGAATTAACCATTGTACAAGGACTTATAAAACCAAGATTGATCACTTATAGGTGCCATAGAATTATGTTGTAAATAAAAAACTATAAAACTATTCAATGCAAATGTGTATATGTGCATGAAAAAATATTATTCCCCTTGAATCAGTGTCAATTGATATAAAATTATATGCATCTATATCGTAAATATAATAACCTATATCTCAAATATATCTGTATGTAAAGACATGTAATTTATGTTATTTTAAAATGTGTGAACCTACATGGCACATGAACTTAAGTGTACCTAAATATGTACTCTGTAACTCATGTCTTTATAAAATGAGAACACATGCATGATATATGCCCACATAATTTGTATGAATGTGTGAACATTTGTGCCATATCTAAGCCAATCTAATAAATAAACCATTCTAAAATATTTGATTCTTATATTCTATCCCAAAATATAATTTTTTACTCATGGAAGATTAATTCTCTATGAAAAACCCACTAATATGCCCCTATTTTGAGGTGAGGATGTAGCTTATGAGTCACTCATCTGAAAAGAAAGAATTAACTGTATCATGTATAAATAGATAATAATGTAGAATCATGAATTACATGGATAAACATGTCATCATAATAATGTATATGTCATCAAGGAATCCATGTAACATACGTAATACAAGGCATATAAATTTCATGTCAAGATAGATATATTAATTAAGCATGCAATAATAACCATCACTAATATAAGCATTGAATAAGACTACATAGTAAGGAGGTGGAGGATATAAATCATGGTACCACACACAAAGGGGAAGAGTGTGATATAAATCACAACACCCACTTACTCAAAAATATTTGATAGTTCAAAAAGATCAATGATCTTAGAAAAAAATCCAAATTAATCCACTATAAGCACAAAATGCCACACATAAGGCTAAGGGCCAAAAATTAGGGAGATAAAGAAGTCAAACAAACAAAGCAAGGGCCATAAAAAATGGACATAGATATATCATAAAAAAAAGGCAAAGGGCCACATAAAAGGTAAACAAATATGTCACATAGACAAAAAATGAACACATATAAGCAATGATTACCCAATATGAACAATTATATCAATGAAGCACAAAACAAGTGAAAACTAGTTTACACTATCCATGTCACATCATAGTAAAGTATCATATCCATGGATCAATGTGTAATATATGATTAACTATAAATACATGTGTAAGCAATATATGTAGCTCAACATATTATAAGGTCATAAGAAGATATACCATGTGATAATGTGACATGTGGAATGAGATATCTCTAACATTGACATAACCACTGGATATAGGAAAGTCCAACATCTATGTGTCAATGTATTATTCATATATTCTACATCACACTTATATACCATGAAATTCATGTGTGTGTAAGAAATAATATGTCCTCTACCAAATATGTGATAAATAACCTATGTAAATAACGTAACTAGAAATCATGTCATGTTAAGTCCCACTTTATTATTTTTGGATTATTTGATTTTGATTTTATTTATTTTATTTTATTTTTTGATTTGTTGGTATATTTGGAATATATGAATAAGAGCTAATAGATGATCCCATCAATGGGATTATCATATGTAGGTTATGTGTCTCTCAACCACCATTTATTTGTTGATTCTTATATTATATCATTGTGCAAAACTGATAATTATTGGCTCGTAACAATAATTTTACCTTTGTATTCATCACTATAATATGAATTATCGATATCATCAAGATTATTATAGTCATATTTTACATCTACATTAGAATATGTAAAACCAACTATACCATATTAAGGAATTAATTTTTCTAATTTATGTTACTCTTCAATATGTTCCTTAGTATCAAGCTCTTTCATCTTAGTTGAAACTATATGAAAGATAGGTATTATCGATTGAGTATTAATAATATAATTTGTGGTATTGTATTTATACTTTTATTTATTATTGAAGTATATATAGTGTTTGATTATTTATAAACCATGTTTGTCCCATTCCTATTTTTAGGAACATACTATTTTTGAAGTTATTTCAGGGGAACCTCTTTCTAAGTCAAATATGATTTCTTAGTTTCCTTGTTCTCAGTCAAACCTTATTTCTTAAGATCATATTTCATAGGTACACTTTCTTGTTTAGCATTTTTTTGAATTTTTATTTTCAAGGCCCAATATTTGTTTGTGTGATGCCCATGCATTCTATGATAATCACAATAATATTTAGATTTTTGTGTAGGAGTGTCTGAGGTAAAGAGATCAACTTGCTATGAATAATATCACATAGATTTTTACTTGGATACATATTAGTATTATGTGAATTTCTTGACCCATGAGTTGTAGATTGTTTTTGTTTCTTTTGAACCCATACTTGAGATGTAATTTTTTGTGCCACATAGGTTTCAGATGGAGAACTAAATATACAATTGACACTAGTATGATCAAAATTATTGATATGTGTAATATTATCTTCAAGTAATGTAATGTTTAGATATATCTACTTTCGAAAGGCCTCTAGTGACTCCCTCATAATAGTTATCTAATTTAAAATAGTTGCACTACACACAATACTGGTCATAGTTTGGAAATATTCAATATTAATACAATTTTTGGTATAACTAGGCACATCATCAATAATACATACTTTTGGATTATTGTTGTTTTCTTGCATATCATGGTTTTGAAAGGGGTCAAAAAAGGGTTCCAATTTGACATCTCCATAAGCTTTTGATACTTCATTTACTATTATTTTTGACTTAACATATTGCTTATTTTGATACCTTGTATTAGGAAGATTAGAGATATATTAAATCTTATTAATTACAAGGAGATTACTTTTATTATCTTTAATTATGTGGAAAAAGTGGTAAAAATATTGAAATAATACAAACATAATATATCCATGCAATGGATCAATCAAAAATTTCTTGAGTATGTGTTGTAGCTCACTATCAAAAATAATATTTTCTATCTTAGATAACATAGTATTATAATGAAACACATAATTGCATATAGTTTCACTAGTTCTTGTTTATTTTTGGAAATATGAATATAAGACAATTTTTCACTAATGTTGACAAAAAAAACATGTTAGAAATTGGTTAGCATAAGGGTTGAAGGCAAACACTAAGTGGAAAAGAATATTATAAAACCATGTTAATGCATAATATTTTAGACTCATTAGAAATATTCTGGTCAATAATTTGTCATTAGATGTAAAATCTAAGCATATTACATGAAATGATTAAAGGCATTGTTCAGGAACACCTTTACGTCATATAATGGGAGTTTAGGAGCTAAAAAACACATATGTAAAGGATACATTTTTATATTTTGGCCTAATAGATTATGAATTAAAACATGCAAATTCATTGAATCACTAGCTCTAGAGGCACCTTTATTTAATTGCAACACAACCTATAGAGCCAAAATAGTATGCTCGAGGGAACATGCACTAGGTGAGGTTGATGATATAATATAAATAGTTGTTGATTAAAGTTGGTGTACCCACTCTAATAGGTGATGGGTTTTCACCCTCTCATTTTAGGATCATAAATCATGATACAAGGCACAAGATATAATTATTTAATTTTATAATTAACCACCTCGTGGCATAGATTTTAAGTAAAGTGGTTATTACTACCAGAGATCATATTTACCTATTCACTAATTGTTATCCAATTTTGAACCCCAATTCAAAATAGGATCCTTATAGGAAAATTATTGAACCTTAGGTGATATAAGACTAATTGAGTCCAAAATACCTTATTATAATTTGTTAAAGTAAATTTGGAAATATTAAGGTCTCTTTTATGTGTTTTGGTTTATTTGAGTCTCCCAAGTCAAAAAAGGTTAAAAGGGTCATTTGTGGTGCCTTGAAAAATGTGTCATAGGTGATTAGTGGTTGATCAAATTCATTTAATGTGTCAAGAAAAAATTCACAATGTTTCATGAAATTTTATAAAGTTTGAAGTTCATTTGCTAACTTGAAGGGGGTAAAATACATGAAAAAATGGGTTTTTGGCTAACTCTAATGTGTATCCTAGTTACTTAAAGTAAAAATTAATATGAAAAAAATTATAAGGAGTTTTATCAGTTAGTTAACTATCACACATGTCTGAGGGATTATGAAAAGTCAGAATCTTGCACTTCAATGCCAGTTTGAGGAGTTAGAAGGAGTTGTACGGACTTTTGGAAGTCATGTGCAAGTGAAAATAGTTGAAAAGTGCCATTTCATATTATATAGGTCAATAAAAATCTTGGGAATAATTTTTTATCTCAATAGTTGTAGACATATCCTTCTCTCTCTCATCTTCCCTTTCACAAGCTAGTGAAGGCCAACTCCAAGCAGATGGTAGATGCCATACATGTAGAGTTGGGGGATAAGATTTTAGAAAAAAATTGGGACCACTATATGCTTCTTATTTTTATAATTTTTCATTATATTGGATTTATTATCTTTATGAACAATCTATAAGAGCCCATACTACTTTTTGAGAGCTCAAAACCCCACAAGATTATTTTGACATAACTCCAGTGTAAGTGTAGATGATTTGGATGCTTGAAACCAATTGAAGTGAGTTATAATATGTATTTATATTACTCCAATACTTTATTTCAACATGGTGGCACATTTGGAAAGTCCTTTGGGAAGGAAAGTCTCTTTTATGAGCAATTTGAAGTGAATATCATGTTTTTTGAGTGTTACAGGTGGTTTGGTACATCTAAGTGATTATTAACGGTCTATTTCTCTTAAAAATTAATTTATGGCATATGATCAATTGAATATTACATACAAGTCATAATCATGGTCATATCTTCTTTCAATCTTAGATTGAGTTTTGTATGACAAAGTGCATTGAACGATTGAATGTACATTTCTAGGAGTTCAAGAGTTGTTATTCATGTTTTATTTGTTGATAAAATGATGGCAATATTATTTCACTCTTGATAGTCATATGGTTACACTTTTCCAAGCTTTCAAGCAGAAATACAGTCATTACGTTATGCAACCTATAGGTCTACAAATCTAGGAAGATTCAAGTTTTCAATGTGTTTTAAAGGATGTTTAATAATGAAACATTATTTTGGATTAAATATGAATGGTTTTGCAAGGATATCCATGCATTTGATGCCATTAATAATTGAAAATTGAGCTAACAGACTTAGTAAGAAAGACCTACAAGAATGTGACTGTGTGAACAAGTGGAGTACAAAGTTTGAAGGTGTTTGAGATAACTTAAAGATTCCAATGGAGTTTAAAACACTAAAAGGGTCTCATATCATCAAGATCAGGGTAAATCCATGGAGATAGTTACTAGGTTGGCATGGATAATCTCAAAAAAAATTATAACACAGTCATTATTTCATGAATACTACCTACAACTGATAGGGAAGTTTCCTTAAACACAGAATGGGGGTGAATTTTGAACTTTAGAGCATTAAATATGACTTCAAGATTCATTAAAGACATGATAGAGTCACTAGGGAATCTAGGGGGTGATAAGAAAGAGCCAAAAATCCTAATACATAGTCAAAATTCTTCCAAATGTCTACCTACAACTAATCTTGGAATTGGTCTTAAATAATTATGTTGACAAAGTAAGAAGTTCCAAGACATTGAGGGGGTCTCTAAATGTCAATAAAAATTGAGTAGAGTCTTTTAAAAGGTTTGAAATAGGTTTTAAAGTTTAGAAATTGGTCTAGAAGACCAAATCATAGTTAAGACCTCTTAAACAACACACATATGCCTACCTAGGCTAATAAGGTTGTTTGATTGAAGAGAGGTATTTGTGAGGTGTTTGAAAGTTACAAAGGATATTTAATATTATCAAACCATTTTAGATCATAATAAACTTAAGCAAATAATAGAGTAAATGAATAAAATAAGGGTTATACACTTGCACACATTCATGCCTGATTGTTCATGAGGGAGTTTTGCTTGAATGAATTTTTTGAGGTCTGAGAGAAGGTATAAGAGGTTTCTATGATTGACATAGGATGATGAGATTTTTTCATGAAGAACTCATACTCAATCTTAAAGATGACAAACATTGAAACTCTGCTAGCAGATTCCTAATTTCACACACATACTTGCCTGTTCATTGTAGATAAAGTTATTCATTTGAGGGGAGATTGTAGAGAGTTATTGAAGAAATAAGGGTATTTGAACATGATTTTAGGCTAACATTAGTCCATCAGGCCATCAAACATAGGTGATAATGAAGTGAAATATAGTTGACAACTCTGTTCAGTCTCAACAGGGCTAGTAGTGTATGTATAGGCCTTCAAGGTAGTCTTAGAAAGTTAAAACTAGTTGGAGGTGAATATATGCATATTTGTCAATGTCGAAAGTTGACTACGGATCAATACCATGAATATGATGAGAGAGTAACTGATGAGAGGGACATGGACAAATATGCATATCCATGTAATGATTATCTTGGTGGAAAGGTAAAAAAAAGAAATGTGATTTATTGACATATGATAAGATATGGGCATAGTGGTATATGCCCTTGGGATTAAAATTATTATGAAGATATGATAGAATTTTAGAGTATGAGAGATGAAGAGGTAATAAACATAGATGAAGCGTCACCAAACATAGATTCAGAGGTAACAATGTTAGATGAAGGGTTTGAAGTTGATAAAATGTTGAATGAGGGTCTAAACGATGATTGGGCCAAGTTGATGGAGGATGATTTAAAGCATGTGTATTATAGTTTCAAGTTAAGTTGTTTGACAATAATCCTTCAAATTCTTAACTTGAAAGTGGTACTTGGTTGGATAAATGAGAGTGTATATTAGTTATTAGCATTATTAAGTTCATTTTTACCACCTGACTCCACATTGCCAACAAAATAAAGTCAATGTAAAAAGCAAATCACTAAGTTAGGCTTAGGGTATGAAAACATACACACATGTGTGAATGGTTGTGTATTATTGCACAATAATCTTGCAAGTGAGAGTGAATGTCTAAAATGTCATAAAGCAAGGTATAGATAAGGGTTTAAATAAACTATGGTTCCTAGAAAGGTTCTTCACCACTTTCTGATAATCCTATAATTTATTTAAATGTATTGGTGCAGAGACATTGATGAACTTATGCAATGGCATACCCAAAATAAGAGCACCAATGGAAAACAATGACATGTGCCTGATTCTAAGATGTGGATGGAATTTGATAATAGATGGTCTAATTTTTCTTAAGATCCTTGTAATAAAAGGCTGGGTTTGGCTCTAGATTGGGTGAACCCATTCTCAGATCAAAGTACTAAATGGTCAACTTGGCCAGTGTTTTTAATAAATTATAACTTGCCTCAATGGTTAACAACTAAACCATTTTTGTTAATGCTATCATTGATTATACTAGGAAAGAAAAGTGTGACTTTAGATACAAATGATGCTTATCTAGAGCCATTATATGATGAGCTAATGAAAATTTGGAAAGGAATTGAAGCAATTAAATCTTTAAGGGATGGTCATTCAATCAAATTCATTTTAAGAGCTTCCTTATTATTTATGATTCATGATCTTCCTACATATGGCACATTGTTTAGTCTCACTATTCATGGATACGATGGATGTATAACTTGTAACTTTAAGTATTTTGTGAGACACTCAAGAAGTTTATGTAAATGTATTTATTGTGGACAACGTGCTTACCTTAAAATGGATCATCCATATCATTGACAAAAATCATGTTTCAATGGTCAAGAAGAGAATCATGAATCACCATTGCTAGTAATGAGCGATTACATTATTGATAGTGGACAAAAAAGAATGTCATTTATAATTGAAGATGATAGGATTGATAGTAGTAGATATGATCCATTTAATGAAAGTGGTGTAAAATGATTGTGTATATTCTATAAGTTGCCATAATTTAAGGATATAGCCATTAGGCATACTGTTGACTTTCTGCATACTGAGAGAAATATAGCCTATGCTATTATGGAAACTCTTTTTGGTGCTTTTAATACTATTTCATCACGTGAAGACTTTTGACAACTAAATATTCATCAAAATCATTAGGTTGTAAAATACGAAGATGAAAAATATATAAAATGTAGTTTTCCTTATGTTTGGACAAAGGAGCAACATGCACAATTCTTACAATTGATGTCTTAGACTCGCTTTCCCACTGGACATGTAAGTAGTAGTATTAGAAGCCAAATTGACATTAATAGCTTAAGAGGCCTCAAGACCCATGACTATCATGTCATAATCAAGATTATTTTACCTATTGTGGTAATTATATCAAGTTTGGAAAAGGGGCCAATATTGAAAATTTTAAGGTTGGGCCTAATATTAAAGAGAATGAGTTTACATGTATTATATCCTTCAAACTTTGATAGTTTGAGGGAGGAGGTTGTTGAAGTCCTTTGTCTATTGGAATGGGAATTTCCACTAACAATATTTAACATTTATATACATATTTTGATACATCTAAAATATGAACTAGAGCATTGTGGCCTAGTAAGAATGAGATGGATGTATCCTATAGAATGATATATGAAGGTTTTGAAAAAAAATGTTTGTATCAGGGCAAAACTGGAAGACAACATGTCTGAGGGATATTCAATGCAAGAGGCCATAGGATTTTGCAAAGAATATATGAAGGATTTTAAAAATGTCAATCGATCTATATGGGATGATGATGAAGATGAGAGAGTTGAAGGTGAAGTATTAGAAGGTAATGTATGTCGCTTCAACCTATCACATCAAGAAAAAAGTGTGATACATGCCTTTATTCTTTAAAATGCATCTTCATTTGATAAGTAGCACAAGTAAATTATTTTTTACACAATAATTTATTTACTCAATTGCATTTACACATTTATATTATTTATCTTACTATTTGTACATTAATATTATATGTATAAAATATGAAGAAGAGAATCAAAATTGGATGCAACATAAACCTCAAAAGCACAGATGTCATTATTTGATTGGAGGTGATTCTTTTCCAAAATTTGAAGAATGGATTGCTAATTTAGTCAATGATGCAAAAGAATAAGGTCAAGATATAACAACGGAGGAAAGTGACATTTCACAATCTCCACATTTATGGGCTATGCATTTTATTGGAATGTGGGTCTATGGTAATCATTTAAGAGTGGAAGAAAAAGACAAATTGTGATTGTGTTGTTAGTGCTGAATTTCTTTACAAAATTGAGAAGAAATTTTATGTTGGATTCATCTAAAAATTATTCAAGTGGATTTTGGTGAAAATATTCCTATATAATTAAAATTTAAGTGGATTTGACCATCCATAGTATAATTTGATGAGTATGGATTTGTACATGCAAATACATGACAATTTTTATCAGAGACAGATGAGTCATATGTTTCCCCTCTTAAAATTAGCCAATCATTTCTAATTAATTGTGTAAGAATCTTGAGATGGTCATATTTCATTCAAATAGAGTCTCATTCAAAATGAAAATTTATAGAAGTTGTCAATATAATTCCTAATGGGCAATATGTTCATTTACAAGAACCATTCAAAGAAGTGGATGAAGATGATAATGGAGTGTTTGAAGAAGAGTTTTTGATTACCAATGAAGATATTAGGAGAGAGAATGTATTTCATGTCACACATGAGGATGAGGAAGAAAATCAAGTAGATGTAGACATGAGTGATCAGGATTCTAATCTTGCTGATAATGCAGATGATTATGATGATGTTTTGTCACCTTAACTAGCATGTCATCTTAACTTGTTAGCTTGTCACCTAAAATTTGGTTATATGTATGGTGTAATTTATTAGTGAATGTAATAAATATCTGAGTATAGGTTTGCTTATTCACTATTATTTTACTGATACATTTTTGAATGTAATCATCATTATTCTATTGGTACATTGTATACAAAACATGAGATGTTCACTACTGATTTGAAGTACATTTAAAGTTAGGTTCAATCATTCTTCTTAGTTTTCCTACTTTGGTTGAAATTAATTTTGTTTAGTTAGAATATAATTTCTTGTATGTCCTATATGTTTTCTAGATGCTAGATTTTTCTAACTTCTCTAGAACTACTAGACATGAAAAGAAGCAAGAAAGGTCTAAAGGTATCAAATAATGCAACAAGATACATGTGAAAGTAAACAACTCTTTAAAATATTGGTAATAAATTGTAGTCATTTCTTTGATATTTAGATAGCTTTAGTTTATAATATAGCTTCTAACCTCCACATGCATTGAATATGCTTGTGTGAAGGAAATAATAATGAACATCTATGATTTAATAATACATATAGATATCTTAAAGTTAGGTGAACAAAATATTTAACCTACACTATTAAATAATTTGTGTGAAAAAACAAGTAAAATTCCCTGTCATTCTCCCCCTTATTGTTATGCTCCCCCTAACTTTAGTACTGTCATGTTGTTTTAGATCATGTTATGTTTTACTGATTCAATTCTCCCCCTTTGACATCAATGGCAAAGGTGTTGGTCAATTAACCCCCCAGCTTAAATCTCTTCATCAACTTGTAGTGCAAGAACTTTAAAATACTAGAACTAGAACAAGAGGTCAACAATGAATTATAAGACCAATAAGGTACAAGGGTTTCATACTTAGAAAAAAAATTTAAAAATGACAACCCCTATGTTAGAACCTCTAAAATTTTCCAAGTTTCATTATCATAACTATCCTTGAGCCCAATGACTAAAGCCTTGATTACTATACTAAAAGTCTCTCTACCTAACTAAGCCTCCTCATTACAAACAAAGAAATGATCTCTTAGGTCTAATTGATACAAAAAACTAAAACTAAAAGACTACAAAATTAGAAAATTGTTCAATCTTTTCAATAAAATGATATCTAAAATATTGCATTCATATCATACCACTTTATTCCCACCTAAAATACATAAAAAATCCAATACCATAGCCCCATAAGGGTTAAACAATGATACTATGGCATGGTAGTGAACAATCACTCAACCACTAGAATTAACACACCATCCTACGAGAGTCCAAAGGGGTGTGCACGGGGTGGCGGTATGAGACTGTTTGGCCCATTGTCCCACAACAAGAAAAGTGAAGGTGTGTTATATAGTGAAGAGAGTAAAATACTAACTCTACCATATCACTACCTCGTAATGGTCTTGATATGATAGAGTGGTAGTACAGTACAAGTCAAAGAATTTAAATCATCAATGGTAATGATTACACCTCTAAATATGAACCATTCAATTTCTCAAGATCAAAGGCATGTATTCAAACTCAAAATATTGACAAATTATGAAATATTTTGTAGGAATTTACATTAATAGTGAGGTGACCAAGATTAATAGCAAATATACTTGGGATTCGATGCTATTTTTTCAATCATTCACATAGCTCAACGTATTAGAGTCAAGGGAGTTCAAGGAGGAAGACTCTACAACTATTATTTCACTGGGTAAATTCACACAAACCCTCTATATAAAGTGTATAAGAACTAAATTTTTTTAATTCTAAAAGTAGACACTAAACTAGGAAAGGTACAAATACTTTTCAACTAACCCAGTCAACCTTTAGGTGGTTAGTAACTTAAAGTTGTTTTTAGCCCTGACTAGGTAAAGGACAATATATTATATTTTGCTTCTTTTTTTCCTTTCCATTATCCTTATCTTATTCATCTTTTGGTAGCACATCCAGGTTTATATGCGTGTGAGGGATCCATACAACTACTATGAAGGATCCTCTTCAATCATTTACTTTGTTTCTAAGATAGCTAGATGTGTCCTTAAAAACCAATTACTTATTATCACAATAATAGTTGGTTCTGTGTAGTGGCTATGGGCTCCTATAGGTGAAAGTCTATAGTTGATATGGGTAACATGTAGGTGAAAACTTGTAGTTACTATGGTTAACTTATAGGTGAAAGCTTGTAGTTGCTATGGGCAACCTGTAGGTTGGTAGTTGCTACGGGATGGAAGCCCTTTTTGTTGTGGGATTCTCTATAAGTGTTATTCTACCCTTAAAATGTCTATTAAATAAGGTTACATAAGTATAATCTAATCAAATAAAAAACATCATTAATCCATAACATAACATGTATATATTAATGCACACATATAATCATTCATTCATTTACATGAGTCATGGATAGTTCTAAGGATTCATATAGGAAAAAGATAAATAACTAGGTATGGACGAGTCTATAAATAAAATAATTAGTGGCCTCATCACACCCCATAATTAACCTCTTGCTTATCCTTGAGCAAGCTTTATTTGCATTTTGAATCCATAATATTTCTTGAAATATAAGGGCTCACTACAACCCATCCCTTCAAAGATATAAAAACATTTAGCATCATCTATGTTTTTTCACCTTTTCTTTTGTACCTCTCTATCAACTGGTACAATCCCTTCCCAATCAAGAATTAGGAACCAAAATATGGGTGGATGAAACATCAACCCCAACCAACTTATCCTTCTTTTCTTGATAAGTTAAATGTAGATATATACTCTATGTATTACCTCTCTGAGGTTTTGAGGGGAATAAGGTTATTTTCATTTTAGGATATCTAAAAACTTTGCCCATCTGTGCAAACATGAAACAAAAATTTATTTTCCATCTCCCTCCATGAGTCTCAATTAGTAGTTTTGGACATATACTTGTTTGTTTGTGACCCATGCTTTTGGACTATCTGCATTCATAAAAGCAATCCATTCTTTTATTAAAACTTCTTAATCAATAGATTCACCCCTAATCATTAGAGTAGTCTCTTTTTATTTCTCTTGATAGTCCTCAACCTATTTATTTCTTGTTGTTTCATTGAGGATGTATGAGGTAAAGGCATTCAATTGGACATCCTCTAGGTATATATTGGGATTCCACTTTGTTTTATGTGGCACAACATATTAATGCATGTAAAAATCACTCAATTATGCCTAAATATTAGGGTCAACATGCATATAGACCTCAAAGAAAGACTTAGAATCACATACCATTTAGGAATGTTCATTGTATATCCTATCATATTTGAATTTGAGCCACCTTTATTTTAAGTATACAACATATACCCTAGAAGGTGATCTGCATTCCATTAACATCTCAGTGGTCTCATGCATGTTAGTGATATTCTCTTTCAAATAAGTGATCTTAATCTTATCCCTTTTTAGGATTTTTGAAAACTATTCTTGTTACTCCCTAGCTTCAACATATATTGTAAACCTTTGTATCAAATACTTATGATAAGTTTAATTATCACTAAAATTTTCCTCAAGAAATCTCAAAAGGTCATCAGTTTCTACTAGCCTAGTAGTTGAGAGGTCTACATCAATTATTTCTTCTACTGTAGGTAATTTTGTAGTGGTCTCTATAAAAGAAAACCTATTATGGAATGGTACCAAATCTAGAGCATTATCTATTGGAGGTTCTTATGTGGGTACACTAATGCCATTTGTAGGTAAGATGGATGAAGCTACTGTAGGCACTTATAAGAGAGTTGATGCAAGTTCCTCCAATGTCCTTTTCTTGCTTGAATATTCTTCTATAGATGGATTTAGAAATCTTACTACCCCCAGAAGTATTTCCATGCCTCTTTTGCCTTTTAATTCTACTATTTTGTTCTTTAACCTATATATCTCTTCCATGGCTTGTTCTAAAGTTTAGAACTCCTAGTCATGAGGAACTGTGTCTTGCTTTACTACTTATTCCATGGTCCTTTCTTCAAGAAAATCTTCTTCTTTTACAAGTTGATATGACATTCTTATTTTTTCTTCTGTATACCCTATTTGTTTGAGTAGTTCCATGTCTTCTTCTCCCAATCTAGGTTGCTCATGTGACTGCATTTCCTCTTCCTTTATAGACTCTTTTTTAGTAGACCATTATGCTATCTCAAACCCATCAGAGGTATTATGAATTCTAGGATCCTTATTCTTCTCTTCATCCTCATTAATGTCTATAGGTGAGGATGTTAAGGTAAAACTTTGGCTTTTAATTCTTTGAGACCTCCTAAGAGGAGGTCTCCCTCTCTTTGATGTAGAGGGCTTCTTCCTTTCAGTCTTATTTTTATTTTTAGGAGGGGGAGTTATTAAAACCTGCTTCTCTTGTGTAGCTAGTGATGGAATAAATTCTTACTGAGGATCAAGTTTTATGGCATCTCCTTCTTCCTATGCAACTAGTAATGGAAGAGATTTTTCTCCTTTTGAAGGAGCCAGGGTGGAAGAATCTACTTCTTGTGATTAAATAGTTAGAACAATAGGAGAAGGAATATCCTACCTAGTTTGTTTTAGTGGACTTCACTCCTTTATTCTTGAGGAGGTAATACTAATTTTCTTCATCTTCTCTTACCTGTAGCAATTGTAGGTGAGATTGTAATAGCTACGGGATGACTAGTTGCAATAGTGCTTGTAGTATATTCTTGTGCTATTTGCTAGACCTGTTCCTTGAGAGACTCTTCCTCATTATTTCCCTCCTCTTATTGATGTTCACCAGTCCTTAAGGTTAGCAACTATTCCCAGTTAAGGGTAGGTCTAGTATCTCTTATTCGTTGTTTAACCAACAACTAAATTAGACAATGATGAGATAAGGCTTTTTATACCCCACTTTGGTATTATTTAGACATTTTTAAAAGATATTCCACAAGTGGTTTGGGACATTAATAGTCTTACCATGCCTAAATGATTCAAAAATTTTAATTAGAGAGTATAGATCAAGGAGTACCTACCTTCACATGTCAAATATTTGATAATATATGAGGCCACTTCTCTCCAGGGTGGGGGTAGACTCAATCTCTCTACACCTCCTTTTTTAATTACTAGCCTTTCATTATCTTGACAAAACTGTTATCTAGCTAGTTGGCCGTCAGGTTTTTCTTCCCAGTTTTCCCTAGTTCTTGGTAACCTAGTAACCTGGCTTACCATTTCTTTTGTAACAGGAAATGTGATGCCAAATACTGTCGCATGTTCTCCTATAAAAGACCCTACAAATTCTATAGTGAGAGGTTTTGAAATTTTTTATAGTTTCTCAAAATAGGCTGCCCATCCAACCCTATTGAAGATGGCCCAGCTATCTAGGTCTCCTTGCAACTACTTGTGGTTTGAGGGTTTCCTTCTCACTATTGAACCTCCTATTCTAGCTAGTTTATCTTCCTATCAAAATTTTCAAATAGATATCTCTTCAAAACATCCAATTTTACCTTCAGATTGATGCCTTTAGTGAAGTAAGTTTCTTCAATAATGGTAGTTTTGGTTGTAGACTGCAACACTGTCTTGCTTAGGTCTTTTTCATGAATGAGCTTTGATCTCAAAGTGGAAAACAATAAAATTGATCATTTTTCCCAATTAAATATGGGTGTAGCTATGGTGTAATCAAAGGGTTTCAATCCATATGCAAAGATTATCATGTGATTGATTGCCCACAACATTATTCCCCCCACATGAAGTGTCACTTATCACCAAGTGACATGGTATGTGTGGGATGCAATAAGATAGGATGGGATCATAATGAGGGTTTTAAGTGGTGAGTTAGCATAGATCATGACAAGAATCAATGAATGATGTTTTAATTATTAAAAATGCTTTTTAATATAATGTATATTATTTAAAAAAAATAAAGTGCTTTTCTATGACTAAAAGATACACCATACCTTTATAACCATTTATTTTTAAGGTTGTGGCATAGGAAATATCCATGTGAGTATTTATCAGAATGGAAGCTCAACTTGTTGTTTCCTCATGTAATTATTACCCTGGTAGTCATGATTTTTTGTATTGTTACCTTTGGGTAATTATGTGATCATAATGTCCTATCATTTAATTATGCCTTAAACAATTTGTATGTAATCATGATGACCTGTAAAGCACTAGAGTAGTGGTCTTGTAGTGGTATGAGAGACTATTTCCATCCTTCCACAAGGTGGTTGCTACAGATACTTTTTTTTTATCCAAGTTAGATTATTTATAATCATGGAGGAGGGTGGGTGATGGTATTTTCTGCTCTTGATCTTCTCTGTATGAGCCTACTAATGGCTTGTTTCTCTTTTGTTTTATTCCCAGTAAATGAGGATGTTTGTTGATGGATTCTTTATTTAGTGAAATTTTAATTTGGAAATCAGTTAGTTTATCAAACTTGGGACCTGTGCTCTAGAAAAGATCCCAGATCTCTCTTATTGGCAGAGTGAAATTATTTTTCATGAAGTGATCAAAAGCTGAGAATGGTTCTTTTGTATCCTTGTAGTCATACATTCTAGTTTGCAACACTCCAAATGGAGATTGTAAGTGTATGCCTTTGTTGCAGCACTTACTTTTTTATTCAGGGGTATGGTCATTCCTTAACAATGTTTGAAATTTTTGCTCTAATCTTCCTTCACTTCGCCTCTTGTTTGTCTAGTGTTTTAGCACTTACTTTATTATTCTGGGCTATGGTCATTCCTTAACAATGTTTCAAATTTCTGCTCTAATCTTCCTTCACTCCTCCTCTTGTTTGTCTAGTTTTTTCCATGAATTTCTCAATAGCCCATAGCCAAAGCCATAGCTCATTATTTGTGAGGAATTAACCTAAAACTACTAGAGAGGTTTATATAGGGGTTCAGATGTACCTGGAAAAACTATAGTTTGATCCCATAGCCACTACAAAGTTGTACCTAGTGGTGAGGAAGGTGTCTTCAACAACTATAGAATAGCCTATAACAACTGGAGGAATGGAACTTGTTGTACTTGTATCATCCACATCTTCATGGCACATGACTGCTAACATATTGACACCTTTTGTATCTAACATCCATTTTATATCAAATAATGAGAAGTTAATTTTTGTTTAATATGTCAGGTATATGGTTTCAGGTTTTCTATCATCATTTTCTAGTTTCTTATAAATATTTATCAAATGTTTATTTGTGTGTTATCAAATGTTTTATATCTCAATATGATGTGTGTTTTTTTTATTTTTGTAGAAATGTATTGATAAACTCCAAGAAAGGGATAAAGTTAGGGTGTTGGATCTGTTTGATGGTGCTACTATGGGCATTGGGAAGATTCACTCACTATCTATTGTACATGGAGTCAAATTGAAAAGAACAGGAGATGCAAATGTAAATATTTTAAAGGTCAAAAGTAACATACCCCTTACTTATGAAGACAAAATATATGGAACTATCTATTTGTAAGAGAAAGAAGGAACCTTCACATGATGGCCACTAAAATATTTGCAAAAAATGACATAGTTGATGTTTATCATGTACTAGCTATCAAACAGCTTGACCCACTACTTTATGCAGTAGTTTGAATGTGTTGTTTAAGGATCTTTATTATGGTGTATTTTTAAGAGTTGGAAACTCTTAGACTTTGACATTTTTGATTCTATATATATATATATATATATATGAACATTTTATAGTTCATCAAAATTACATTATATTTTTTTATTGCAGATTACTTTTTTTATCATGATGTTGAATCAATATTTTTACCATTGTTTCAAAGAAAGTAATAAAGTGGTCATTTTTTTGGCCAATGTAGTGATTAATTAGTGTGAAGAGGAAAGGAATGATAATGTTAATAAGAGCTAGGAGGATTGTCAATCTTTTGATTAGATTGATTTTTAAATTGAGAAATATCAACACTATATTGCTTTTTTTTTTTTTAAAAATGTTGATAGTATGATTTGTTTAGGTTTTTAATTTAGAAATATCAATATTAGATTGCTATTTTAAAAAAATATAAAAATGCAATTTTAATATTAATATTATGGTATCTTATTTAAATTGTTTTTTTAAAAACAAACTAATGATGTCTACGTATTTGTTAATATATAGAATTTTTATGATTTGAAATCATTTTGAAAGATTGTGAATTCATGAGAAAGTGATTAGTTGTTAAGGTAATCATTCTTCAATTTTTCCCAAGTGTTAAGGTTGATGTATTTTGAAATAGGAAGAATGATTTTTTGGTAGTGTTGATTTGTGGAACATTCATGATTTTGAGCATTTATGTCATCTCTTTTCTCATGTTTTGTATATTTATGCCTTGCAATGGTTTTGGAGCAACATTTTAGTAGGACGGTTGATAAGCTTCTTGGTTTGGTAGTGTTCAAGTTTGAGGTATAGCAGATATGGATAAATTTTGTTTGGAATCAATCGGTTGGCCATTAGCTTGTGGCAAAGCCAAAAGTCATGAGATGGGCTTTGCTGGAATGGTCTCTAAGACACATCTGTTGAATGTTTTTTGGACTCCTTCTCTTGAAGTGGTGGCAGATATCGAGTTAGTGTTGGGCATAGATTTTTTAGTGTAGAGTCATCAAGTTAGAGTCAATTCTGACTTGGCTTCTCTATTTGCTTCTAATCTTTTTTTAGTTATGATAAATAGAGCCCAGGTTTAATTAATGGTGGGATCTTTCATATGGCCAAAATATAGGTTTGATTTGGTAGAGGGTTTAACATCTTTGCCACTTGGGCCATTTCCTCTTTTGTCATTTTTAGAGAGAGACTATTTGGGGTTTATCCCACTAAAAATGTTTTGAGATCTTGAGTTTTGATTCTTGGATTTGGTTGATTTTGTCAAGGATGTGGAAGTAGCTTGTAGAGTGCAGTTGAAGTTGGAAGAAATGCAAGGAGTCAGTTTGCCTTCTATTGAAGATCTTCTGAAACCCATTCCCAGCTTGGAAAAATAGAGGGAAATGAGGCATGATAAATATAGGGTCAATGCAATTAAAATATTAGGTAAAAGAGTGGTGAGATGCTATTTTAAGTCTTCACCCTGTTAGAAAGTCAAGTAGGAGTATTGGGAGGCAACTGGTAAAGTACACAAAAGACTATTGTTTTTAGCTTGTGAACAATCTGTAGGCATTCAGAAGGATAACAAGATAGTGGATTTAAATTATTTGAAGGCAAGTGAGAATATGGTGGATTTGAGTACAGTAGTAAGCGGTTCAATTAAGAAGCTAGAGAAGAAGAAAATTTGCACAAATTAGGGGAAGCTTATGGAATTAGTAATTCTAGAATGATTGGTTAGTTTGTTGGCTTTTGGTTGTTAACAATCATTAAAGTAGTAATATAGTAATATAAATATATATATATCTAAGGATGCTTTGGTAGTATTTTATTCTATTAATAGATTGGTCATATGCATCGGTATGGAAGGATGTTGAGAGTGGTAGACTATTTTGTTTTTGTTGAATCTTTTTTGTCAAAGGGCCTAGGACCCTTATAGTTTCCAAGTATCAGACCAAAATATATATATATATATATTTCTACATTATACAATTTATGGTATTTAATAAATTATTCATATCATATAAATGAAAATTTAATACTAAACTAGTAGTAAATATAATGATTATGTAATTAATAAATAATGTATCAATATACTATTACTTGACAAAAATCAGTGGACAAAAATAATTAAATAAACTATGAAATGAGGTCAATTAAAAATTAAAATGATTAAATTTACTATTAATTAATAGAAATCAATCAATTAAAATGACTAAATATACTACTAATTAATGTCAATTAATAATTAAATTGACTAAATATACTTCCAATTGATAGAAATTAGTGAATAAATATGACTAAATATATGACCAATTGATGTCAAAATAATGATTAAAATGACTAAACATACTACTAATGGATGAAAATTAGTTAATACAAATGACTAAATATACTACCCATGGACATAAATTAGTGAATAAAAATGACTAAATATAATACCAATTGATGGCAATTAATAATTACAATGACTAAATAAATGACCACCACGACTAGATAAATGACCAATTAACAACAATCAATGACTACATTAACGACTAAATATACTACCAAATTGATCAATAAAAAAACCAATAAATGATTAAAAATGATTTAGTCATAAATTTGGTCACATTTTAAATGAATAAAAATAAACTACTAATGGTCATGTGACCAATATTAGTCATTTATATGCAATTTTTAGTAGGTTTTTTTAATCATTTATTGTTGTTTTTCTACTAGTGGGGATAGTAGTGTATGCACATGCCTATAGGGCAGTCTTAGAGAGTTAAAAATAGTTAGATATAAATATATGGAATTGGATACCCTAAGAATATGGAGAGTGAGTTGAAAAAACATTCCATGAAGTCACAAACTCCAATAGAGAAAGAAAATGGCACATACAGTCCATTAGGGTATGGTTGGCAGACTAGTGGAAGAACCCTAGGCTTGAGAAAATGACAAGTTACAGAAGTTTGATGAAGGAAGGTGGTTAGAAAACTATTGTAATATCACAATGGGGATGTCATAGACCCCATTGAGGTCATTTAAGTTAAAAATCAACTCAAGAAAACTCTCACTAACTCATTTCTCTCTCAGACCTCATAGAATGCCTAGTTGCAACCTGAGATCGCAGTTACTCTTGCTTGGTACGTATCACAAATTATGTATGGAAACCTAAGATTATATGGTAAATTTAATACCCTATTTTAATTTTTATATAATTTTTATGATGTTTCATACCTTAAGGTTTATGATTCATCCTTAAGAACCTAAACCATTTTTTAGGCTGCCAAGGAGAGCCATAAAGACCAGGTGAGAGCGAAATCAACTTTTATGCCTCCATATGGATGATATGGACTTCAAAAACACCTATATTATGTTAAAGTCTCCCATGATCATCCTTATATTCCATTGGTTAGTACAATATTATATGAAACTATATGAAATAAGACTAAAACCATTGATTTTGGCTAGTTTGTAGGTCCGTACAGTGACTCAAAACTTTAAATTTGACATGAAAGTCAATAAGTATGTATTATAATTGAATAGCACAATTTTATAGAGTTTTTAATTTGTGGAAAGGCTATACAATAAATTTTCACTCTCTTGGTAGGGAGGCCTAACTGAGGCATAGTTAGGTGAGAGAAAGGGAAGAAAATGACATCTTCACTCACTATCAGATTATGAAATTAAACTTGGAGATGTAAGAGTATAGAGGGTACTAGAATATGCCCTTATATTTTTAAAAAAAATTGTACTTTATTCTATACAAGGAGGTTTTCACAAAAAAAGGCTATAAAGAATGAGGCTTAATTGAGGCTTTTAGTAGACAACGACTTGTTAGGGCTAGTTGGAGACCTCAAAATGAATTGTTGCAGGTCAAACATGATTTGAATAGGACATAAATGAATTTTGGATGAATTAAATTAATTGAAACAAATTTTTGACATTTGTGTACAAAATAGGACTAAGGATATGAAGAGCCCTCTAGACACCTTAGAAGAGAAAGAGGTGATGTGTCAAAAATAACCTATTGGGGTTAATTAAGAGGTGTCAAGATAAAATTAAATAGGTAGAATAAATTATTTGGCCACTAATAAGGCCACTTATCCTTCAACATGTCAAGAAAAAGGAGAGTTTTAAGAAGCTAGTCAAGGTGTCAAGCAAGCATTTCAAACCCCATGCCACTTGGAGAGTTGGAGAATATGCATAGGATATACACATGGATTTGGAAGTATATTATGAAAGTTACCTAACTATTATTTTTTTTAATAGCATGACACTTGTCTACCTTCTCTCTCCTACAATCTTCTTTTCTTCTCTCACGCTTATGCTATATATTGGGCCACTTTGGCTTTGAAATGTATCCTCCACCTGGGTATGGTGAAGCCCTACTCATTTTTTCTACCTTTGATCAATAAAAAATTGATGTTTTACCTCATTCTATGACTACACATAGTAGTAAATCTCTAAATGGTTGATCTTATCAAGTGTAGATGTATATCACCTTATTTGTATCCTATTTATCTTAGCTCATGTGT
The DNA here is from genome assembly GCA_037957365.1 of Torreya grandis. NCBI lineage: Eukaryota > Viridiplantae > Streptophyta > Pinopsida > Cupressales > Taxaceae > Torreya > Torreya grandis. The sequence continues at coordinate 6,078,163 of JARHVA010000156.1, forward strand.
TTGTTTCTCTATTGTAGGTTGTAGTTGGTGTCATCAGGGGTATCTTGTGGGTTTTGAAGTGGAATTATTCTTCCCTCTTAGCATTAAAATTACATACCCTCATATAAAACATTGATGCAATAGGTTCATTCTAGGATGTTTATATGTTCATGTTATCTTGTAGGTCTTAGTGTATTGTGCAAAGTGTGGTAGTGGTCAACAACATTTGGTGCATCACCACTGTAGTTAGGTTTGTTTTAGTTCCTTCTTCCATTTTCCATGAAATCAAGTAGTTTGTGAGCCTAAGTTATTCATAAAGGGTAGTTATCCCTCCAACCTATAGGTTTACCCCTATTATAGACAACCTATAGGTCTAGGGTTAATCCCATGTTTAACTAAATTTAGAGAGGTCTGAACAACCTTCTCTTAGGGTGAAAAATTTGGTTATAATATTTATGGAATATGGAATGATCGATGGGAATTAAGGTCCAAAAGAGTGGAACTATTTTGGTGTGTTCTTCTACCTGTCCAACTTTAGATGCATTCAAGCAAACACCAATGGTGATTCTAAATACAATCAGCTGGTTATAAGTAGTCCAAATACTTATTATGAAATTTTTTTGCTAAAAATCTTGTGTTTCATTTTACTAATGAAGTTAGTATGGATGGATATGATGAGAGTTACTAATATACACCTCCCTACTAACCTTGTCATGACCCATACTATTTTCCTCAACACCTCTATCAAGATTTTTATCAACCTTATGAGCCATGACAACCCTATGGTCAGCCTATTCCTTCTCCATATGGTCATGATGTTGTTGTTCAACCTTATGAAGAAGGATATGAATAATGATATCATAGAGAATAAGATGTGATTAATAATCTTGAGAAAGATATTTTAGGTCTCAAAAGGATCATATAATATCAGCAAAGGAGACCTTTTAAAAGCTCCTACCAACATAATTAGGCCTATCCAAACTATCAAGGCAATAGACCACCCTTTCAAAGTCATCTTCAAGGTCAAGGAAAAATAATTCAAGCAAAATCATATAATGGTTATAATCTCAAAGCTCCCTCCACCTCAAAAACATTAGTGCATACTAGCTTAAAAATTCTAACTTGGAACCAAGTAGTGAAGTCTTGGGGGAAGTAAGATAAAAAAATCCAAGATCAAGAAATTAATGTCAAGGAAGAAAACCTTGTGCCTAATCCAACCACATTACCCCTTCCTCAAGGGCCTCAAGTTTTTCCATCTTTGAGGTCTATCCAATAACATTTTCAATGTGAAAAAGAGGCCTTAGTTGATAAGTTTGATGATCAAGAACACTATGAGAAGGATGAGATAGTCGATGAAGAGAATGGAACACTTATAGCAAAGCTAAACATTCTCTCTCTCCAATAATTCTTATAATAATATCCCATTTCTAAGATCCCAAATTACAAGATTAATCCTTCCATCCCCATGCCCATTATGAGCCATCCACCACACCTCATATTCCCTCTCTAACCCATCAACTTGTTCACCACCCTCCCACCTTATCCCTTCTTGAAGAATACCCCATCCTATATGAGACAAGCAAAGAAGATCAATATAAATTTTTAACTAATAAATAAGATGACTCAAGTGTCTATGATGAGTATTTCACTATAGGGACTCCCCTTGGTGAATAAAAGCACAAGTAAACCTTCTTGAGTGAATAAAGAAAATATCTAGATCATGTTGTATCTATTCATAAAGATCTTGATCAAGACATGAGAGAGGAGGTGATTGAGAAGGACATCACATCAGTTGAGTTGGTTGATATTCATGAGAATGATCAAGAGGTTGAATCCAAAAATACAATAGAAGATGGATCTACTATTGACTCCATGAAGTAAGATGACTTAAGGCAAAGATTCAATTAGGTATGTGGTGAATTTTAGGCCCTTCAATGACTTACATCTCCTATTATTCAAGTTGAATACATTTTTGAATATATATTTCATTTTGAAATACAAAATGATAGCTTCTAAAGTACAAATCTTGTTGAAGTGGAAGCTAACCTTAATGTTGAAAACTCTTCAACTGAACAAGTTGAAGTTGATCAAGTATACAGTGAGCAATAAGATGAGTTTGAAGAAGTTATGATTGTTGAAGAGAAATAAGACAAAGGTGACTGATAGTATAATGTTGAGATTATTCAAGATATTTAAGGCCTTTTCAAGTTTTAATGTCATATTAACAAAGATATTGTTCAAAGTATCTTCATTGATGACAATGACAAAGATGAGGCTAAGTATGCAAAGCTCTTTGAAGAGCTTGACAAACTTGTAGCTGATAAAAAATTTGATGCCACTCAATATGTCATGAATGATAAATAACCATGATTTGATGAAGTATAACTGGTTCAAATTGTAGTTAAAGAGGATCATGAGAATATGATTGAGTCACAAGAAGAATTCACCTTCATAGGTGATATGTTTGCAGCTGTTGTCATTGCATTTGAGATCATGCCAAAGAGAGTGGCAAGCATGAAGGAATTTAAGACATCAAGGCCAAATCTCAAAATATAACTTGCTTCATGCACCCCTTCATATCATGGGGAAAGATATGATATAAGCTTTGCTTTTTATCTAGGAGGAGAAATTTTGTTTCAGGTTAGTTTGTATATAATCTAGTTTTCTTATGTTTTTGTTGTGTTCCATAAGAGCTTGTGATCACATGTGTGAGTTTTGATTGGTTTGTGTCTTGTGTGTTTTAATTTTGTGTGTTGTTGAGGTAATCAAATTTTCTTGTTGGTCAAGAGTCAAGGTTTGATCTTTTTATCTCAGAGTGCAATTGACTTGATAGCCTAATAGAAGGATAAGGCTACTGGTCTAGTTAACATAACATGCATGCTACCCCTATGAGTCACCAATTTGTTATCTAATTTTGACCCCCAAGTCAAAATAGGATCCATATAGGAAAATTATTGAAACTTAGGTGATTTAAGAGATCCTAATTGAGTCCAAAATACCTTATTAGCATTTATTAAGGTAAATTTGAAAATATTAAAGTCTTTTTTATGTGTTTTGGTTTATTTGAGTCTCCTAAGTCAAAAAGGGTCATTTGTGGTGCCTTTAAAAAATGTTACATAGGTGATTATGGGTTGATAAAAGTCATTTAATGTGTTACACACCTTTTCATAATGTTTCATGAACTTTTATAAAGTTTGAAGTTCATTTGCTAACTTGAAGGGGGTAAAATGCATGAAAAAGTGATTTTTTGGATAACTATAATGTGTCCAAGTTCCATAAAGGAAAAATTCATGCCACACACATTAAAAGGAGTTTGGATTAGTTAATTAACTATCACACCTATCATAGGGATCATAAAAATTTAGAATATTGCAATTTAATGCTAGTTTAAGGCGTTAAAATAAGTTGTACAAACTTTTGGAAGTCATGTGGAAGTGAAAATAGTTGTAAAGTGTCCTTTAATATTATATAGGCTAGAAAAAATATTTGGAAGAAGTTTGGATCTCAACATTTGTAGACATATCATTCTCTCTCATTGTTCCCTTCACAAGCTAGTGAAGGCCAACTTCAAGCATATGGTATAGGCCATATTGGTAGAGTTGGGGGCTAAGATTTTGCATAAAGTTTTGGAACCCTATCGGATTATAATTTTTGGGATTGGTAATTTTATTGGTGATATTAGATTTATGAATGATTTATAAGAGCCCATACTAATTTTTAAGAGCTCAAAACTTGACAAGCTGAATTTGACATAACTCCAATACAAATGTAGATGAGTTGGCTTCTTGAAACTAGTTGGAATGAGTTATAATATGTTTGTAGATTCCCCTTATACTTTGATTCATCATGGTGGCATGTTTGGATATTCCTTTGGCAAGGAAAGTCTCTTTTATGATCAATTTGAAGTGACTATCATATTTTTTTATTTTTTAAGTGTTCCAGGTGGTTTGGTACATCTAAGTGATTATTCATGGTATTATAATATCTTCACATGGCCTTTAATCAACTAAGTATTTTGTATAAGCCATAAGCATGATAATATCTTCTTTCAACCATGGGTTAAGTTTTGTATGGCAGAGTGTATTGAGCATTTGAATGTACATTTATAGGAGTTTGAGATTTTTTCTTCATGTTTGGTGTGTTGATCCAATGGTGGTAACAATATTTTAGTCTTGATAGTCATATGGTTTCACTTTTCAAAGATTTGAAGCACAAACACAGTCATTAACTTGTGAAACCTATAGGTTTGATAATTTAGGAAGATTATTATTGTCAATGTGTTTTTAAGGATGTTTAAGTATGAAAAATTTTGTTGGATTTAAGATGAAAGGTCATGTAAGGATCTCCATGCATTGGATTTCATTCATAATTGAAAACTGACCTAATGGACCTAGTAAGAAAGACCTACAATAATGTGACTATGTGAACAAGTAGAGTATAGAGTTTAAGGGTTTTTGAGATAAATTAAAGATTATAATGCAATTTAAAACACTAAAAGGGTCTCATATCATCAAGAGCAGGGCAAAGCCATGTAGATAGTTACTAGGTTTGCATGGAGAATCTCAAATAAAATGATAACACAATCATTATTTTATAAAAACTAAATATAGATGGTAGGGACTTTACCTTGAATAGAGAATTTAGGTGAAGTTTGAACTTTAGATCATTAAATAGGACCTCAAGATTCAACAAAGACATGAGAGTCACTGGGGAATCTAGGGGGTGATAAGAAAGAGATAAGAATCCTAATATGTTAGAGGTACAAGATGAATTAGAGGGGAGGGTGAATTAGTCAACCAATATTTTCCCATAACTTTATTAACTCAAATAGTTATCCATCATAAGCATATGAACATTAACCATTCAATCAACATCACAATGAGAGCATACATAGAAAGCATAAATAAGAGAACACATCATAACACAAGATCTATATGGGAAACCCTCATGGAGAATAAAACCCACTAAAACATAGCTTATAATAATTATAATATAACCATTAATAAATTTATATCAGCACTAAATAATCAATAAACACCCACCCCTCAATTTAGTTAAGCACCTACTTGACCTTTGGCTAGTACCAACTAACAAAGAGGCTACAACCCCCTAGGTGATCAAGAAACAACCCAATCACCTCAAATCTGATTTCCACCTCTGATATGATGTGTTATAAACTTGATGATGGACCTATCTTTCTCTAACCCCTGTAAACCTGCCTCTCTACCTCATACAAGCCTCTTCTTTTTCTGCATCACTCAACTAGACAAATAGGCCTATCTAACTTTAAAATAAGAAATATAATAACTCACTACCTACATACACACTATTATACCTTTACCTAATAATAAATATGATATTATTATAGTATTTAAGGTCTCTTACACTTATGAAAATCCTTATTTCATTCACTTCACTTTCCCATAGTCTAACTAGTCAAATAAGCCTTATTAGCCTTACTTTTGTACTTGACACTAGCTCATATGCTCACTTAGTCAGCCAAAAACCATATACATTATTGGATCACCATTTAAATATCCATTATAAAGTTTAAATTATAATTTAAAATCATAATTAACACTATTTTTATACTTAAGCCCTTTCATTAAGCCTTATACACCTTTTAGGTCCCATCTAGACCTATTTGCATTAGGTGTGTCCCACACACTTGAAATTTGAGATCCATGAGTTTAAATGGCCTAAACCAACACTTGGAAACCATTTATACATATATTAAAGGACATATAATAACATTATACAATATTTAAAATCCTAAAATCATTCATTCACATAAAAACCACTCCATTAGGATTCATTAGCCCTATTAGGCATAATAACACAAAAATATAGTCTTTCAAATATGAAGCATAAGACAACTTGGAATAATGAACCATGATCATATTAAAAACTAAAAATTATCCTTTAATACCATAATAATATATTTATATGTTTTATATACCTTATCTCATGGTTTAAGGGCTTCAACTCATCGCTTCATTGAGAGTACTCTAAACAACCTATACCTAAAAACCCAATCTTCAAGATCAAAACTTATAAATATTATATAAGCACATTAAAAATTTAAAAATGATCTTAAATGGTAATTAAATATATATTAAATTCATTCAATTTAAATAGACACTTTAACTTAGAACAAAACACCTCAAGAATATACATGTAGTATGCTCACTCAAAACTGCCTACAAACTCCAAAACATAGTTCATGGAAACATGAACTTCTTGAGATATGAAAAGTCATCACCATAATATTAAAGTACATGGAATTAGTCTAAAATGACATATAGATAATAAAAAAAAACATATTCTCAACACAAATCAACATTGATCTTTCAATACTTCATGGAAACCTTTCATAATGACCCAAGAGAACAACTCTACATACACTCGAAACCCTGATTATGACAACTCATAATTTATTCATCTTCAGAATATATTAATTTTAGATACCCTAAAATAAATTTATCTCCATATTATTGATGTAAAATTCACCTTCAAAGACATACACTAGTCATTTGCTTCATAGAACCTTCTTCATAGGGTTTGTTCTCACAAGACTACAAGAAACCCTTACTCTCTATCAGTCAATTCAAAGAATTAATATACTATATAAAAACTTTGAACTCAGGATAAGAAACAAACATATATTTGTAATGATACCTTAATCATAGTATCAATCATGCATATAACTTAAAATTGATGAAGAACCATCATACTCAACTTTGTAAATACACCTACTCTACCATTCCCAATTCCTTAATGAAACAATCATTTTTCAAGGAGATTTTATTACATCAAAACACACTATCATATTAGATAAAAATCATGGGAATTATCTACATGGATATATGGACAACTCCAATATATAACCCATCCTTTCACTTGATATATATTACTCAAATAACCTCTTCAATACAAATAACTCCTTATCTCTCAATATAAACCTACAACTTTGACTTTTGAGTCACCATAAATTCACTTGTATAGACACCTGGATCAAATCACCACTTGGATCACCTTCCTCTTGGAGTCTAATACATTTTTATTTTTAATTTATCATCAAATTCATCCATTTTCTCAAGATATAGATCAAATAATCACAACTAGCTTCCTTTATAAAATTCAAATATTTGAATTCCAACGGTCACTAAAAGTTGCCAAATTGACTATGAAAAAAGATGAAATCTGCTTGGGAGACCATTTTTGATCTTTAATAAATTTTTATAGGCATCATGTCAAGAAATAAAAATTAAAACACATGTTCTAGGCATAGAACTAAATAGAACCATGTGACCATTTTCTTCTGACACCTTCACACATGATAATTCTAACATCATCAATCTTCTCACTCAACCTAATTTGACAAGTGGAATAGGATCAAATAGACCTCAAAAGGATACTCAAAGGGATTATTTTCACTTAAAAAATTACACCAAACACTTTTTACACCCCATAGGGCCTCTATATCAAGAACATATCATCAATAACATCCACTTGACCTCTTTGTCCATGCATCCATGCTTCACATCATGCATTCATATCTCTTCTAAGCATGACAACCTACTCTCATGAAATCATGATGAAATTATTATAACACCAATTATCCTCTTATTAATCTATAAACATCAATTCACTCCTTTGATGTAAATGACAACCATATTCTAATAAAATCCCCTTTTATCATTGATGACAAAATACTACCAAAAACTTCCTCCAATATGCATTTATTCTCTTTATGATCTTTCCCCCCCTTTTAAATTAATGATAAATGTCCTTAAATATCTGAAATTTATCCTAGGACCTGAAAACAACACAAACAAGAAGAAATATTTGACCATACCTCTCATTAGACAAAAGCAAACCTGAATCAACCTTCATAGGCTCCCCCTATGATCATTCACAACTCCAACTGATTATCCTTGACATGAATGATATGAAATTTGATCAAGAAAGTCATGTAACAAAATAAAATAGGCATTCATAATTATCAAACAAGAGTCTCTTCCTTTTACTTCACTTGATACTCCTCCCGCTATAAGCTCATTCAAAACTGCTAGTGCTTTGTAAAACCTAGTCTTGAGTAATTTAGTCATAAGAAATATTTTATTTGACACTCATGGAAAAAAATAAAATTTAAATGACATAAATTTACTTAAAAATATTTCCACTTCCTTTATAAATCTCCACACAGGCTAATAATCTTTAAGAACATCTCTACTAAAAGACTATTTAGAACTGCCAGTGCACCTAGAAAACTATCTTACCAAACTGAGATAGAAACATGTATTATTACCTCAATTAAGATAATAAAAACACTAAATAAGATGATAAAATATTTCACCAACCTCATCATGTGATTTGGAAACAATAACACAATTTAAAGCACCTCCAAACCACACTTACAAGAAGCTTACTCTAGTTTACCAATGCACTCTAAAACATAGTCAACAAACTTTGACTCTCAACATCAACATGAATACTTCTAGTTAATATTAATTAATTAATCTGAACCTTATAAATATTATTCATAACTCCATGTAATTATTCACCATGGTAAAGTGTCACATTTGGTCTTTTATACCAATATCATTATCTTCTCTCTCACATTCACTACACAGTTAGGGCCTGCAACTTTCTTGAGCAATTATGATCATCACACCAGATTATGGACAACTCAAAAAACATGGTCAAATGATAAAAGGATCCCTATTCACACTCTATGTACATTGGTTCATCCTTGAACAATAATTTTGCATCCCTTAACCTCTTCTCATTTTGATAGGTCATTCTCATTAGTTTTACCATTACCCTTGCTTTAGCAACTAGCCAACTTGGTTGCTCAAAATGATTAACATAGATGTCTTATATTAAACATAAATAATTATAGATATGAAAAATAAGGCATAGTATTTTCCCTTCATGTATTTGATCAATTTGTCCTTTACAACTTTTGTCTTCTATATCAACTTCTTTAAAAATAATATCTTTTATGTAGGGCCCAAACATTTTCATGAAAAAAAATCATAATTGGGGATGATTGGGAGTTTTAAAATAACCTCCAATCATTTTATATGGCATACCAATCCATATTTATCAATTATCAATAATATTTTAAATATCAGGTTCAAATTAGGGTTTCAATGCAATAAAAACCTATTTCTACTCTTAACATTTGTTCATAAAGTTGTGTCCTTAAAACCAAAAAATAATTCTTGGAGAGTATTATTACAAAAAATCACCACCTCTCCTAAATATCTTGGGTCACTATGCATCTTCCACATGTGCCAATTAACATTGAAATCTTCTTCTCGGGCTGGTTCACCTTCAATCTAGGACTCGAGAAAGCTAAAAGAGACTTTTCAAGTTTTTCCTTTCAAAATAAGACCCAAAAATTCATGAACATAATTGGAACATAATATAAAACATATTAAAAATCTCACAAAATATCTCTTACCTTGATATCTTGACTTCATGCCTTATGAGGCTCGTTAGGAGGAAGACTAGGTCTTTGGAACATACCTATAAAGAACATTCTCATCTTTAGGATCACCTTGATACACTATTAAGTGCCTCTTTACTTATTTTCATGCTTCAACACTACTAAAATAACTCATGCTCATATGTACTCATTCCAGTATGCTTGACCCTTCATATTACAAGCCTATTCTCTCTAGGCCACTGCTACAAGCTTCATGCTTCCAATAAAAAATAAGAAAGATTTAATATTGACCTGTGACATCCATGTAACACTCAAAAAACATCATAATATGTTATAAAACACAAACATAGGTCTATTTTATATTTATTATGACCATCTTCATCTTGCAAACCAAACATGAACTCTCTAGCTCAAGTAAGCTGGTCTAACTCATATCACACCTTCACTGCCTCTCATACCCCTGTGCATCCATCTCAAAAATATACCATGCTCAAATATTTTTAGGTTCACTCCCTCTCATGCCTAATGTAACACTCTTTGGAATAAATTCCATATGTCACTCTCAACTTATCCTTATAATTTGCTTCATTATTGATTAAAGAATTGCTCTAAGAAGCTTAATAGAGACAATCCAAACTTCATTGTCCTAAAATAATGGAGTACACCAGTCCTCATCATAAGATTGAAAGTTCTTATCTTTTTCTATCATATCAAATAATATTAATAAAAAATACTCTTCATACACCTCTACATCTAATCCTTCTTCTACCTTGGTAAACAACCCATCTTGGTTCACTGTCCCAATGTGACTAGATGTCACTTTCTTGTCTTCCTTATTTAATATTACCATATTTGATTTTGATATAACATAAATAGGTACATGTATAACATGACCCTATTGTTTTTCCACATATGAACCTTGATCAACTTATATCACATCATCCTAACTAGCATGATGAGTACAAACCACTTTTGGTCTCCATTCCTTTATTTATTTCTTAACATTCAATCTAGGAGCTCTATATGATTTGTTACATCTTGAAATCATACTAAGACATACTCTATAAAAGTGACCAACTTCATGAAAACTGAAACAAATATCATTTCTCATACATTTTATGTGATGATGACTTTGAACCTTCTTTGGCATCCAAATTGCTTTTCATGATTGCTCATTCCATGAGCCCATTCTACAAAGCCTTGCCCTATGATCAAACCTATCATAATCATAAAAATTAACATTAAAATACCTTTCATACCTCATGGCAATTGGTTTCCTGGTGGATATTTTCTTGTTGGTTTTCATGTTGACATTCTTGACAGGTTCTATCTTATTATGTTTTTCTTTGGGTATCACCTTTCTTTCTTCAATGAGGTTTATCCTAACATTGGCTTGTTGAACCTCTATTTTCAAGGAACTCACCTTTGAATTTAACAAGGAACATTATTCTTCTCTTGAACTTAGAGTTGCACTTGTAGCCCTTAACTGATCCTCAAGAATGCTAATCTTATCTTCATCCTCTTAAGCCTTAGTGGTCATATCTCTCTTCATGAAAATTATCTTCCCATCAAGAGCCTTAATAACTAATTTCAACTCTAGATTTTATTTCTTCAAATGCTTATCCATCTTGTGCTTCTTAGGACCACCTTCAAGCTGTCAAGCCTTCACAAAAGGATTTGCTCTAATACCAATTATTAGAGGTAAAAAATGAATGAGAGTGTGGGGGGGTTAAACCAATCAACCAATATTTTCCCTTAACTTTATTAACTCAAATATTTATCCATAATAATCATATTAACATTAACCATTCAATCAACATCACAATGAGGGCATACATAAAAAGCATAAAAAAGAAAACACATAACAACATAAGATCTATGTGGGAAATACTCATGGGGAATTAAACCCATTGAAACATATATTGGAATACTTTTTATGTATCCATGAATAAATTTATATCATCACCAACTAATCAATAATCACCCACCCCTGAATTTAGTCAAGCACCTACTTGACCTTTAGTTAGCACTAACTAGCAAAGAGGATACAACCCCCTAAGTGATCAAGCATCAACTCAATCACCTCCAAACTGGTATCCACATCTGATTTGATATTTTATACACATTATTATGGAAATATATTTCTCTAACTCATCCAAACCTGCCTCTCTACCTCATATAAGCCTCTTCTTCTTCTACATCACTCAACTAGACAAATAGGCCTATCTAGCTTTGAAACAAGCAATCCAATATCTCACCACCTACATACATAATATTATAAATTTACCTCATATTAAACATGATATTATTATATTATTCATTTTCTCTTACACTTTTACAAATCCTTATTTCATTTGTTTCACTCTCCCATAGTCTAATAGTCAAATAAGCCTTATTAGCCTTGCTTTTGTACTTGACACTAGCTCATATCCTCACTTACTCAAAAAAAAACTATATAAATTATTGGATAACCATTTAAATATTCCTTATCACCTTTAAATTAAATTATAAAATCATAAGTAACAATATTTTTAGACGTAGTCCCTTTCATTAAGCCTTATAATCCTTTTAGGTCTCATATAAACCTATTTGCATTCGGTTTGTCTCACACACTTGAAATTTGAGCTCCATGAGTTCAAATGACCTCAAAAAATAATTTAAAACCATTGATACATATAATAAATGACCTATACTGACCATATACAAGATTTACAAGCCTCAAATCATTTTTTCACATAAGAACTAGTCCATTAGGATTCATTATCCCTATTAGGCCTAATATCACAAAATACAATATTTCAAAGATGAAACATAAGATAAATTGGACTAATAAACCATGTTAATATTAAAAACTCAAAATGATCATTTAAGACTATAAAAATATATTTATATGCTTTAGATACCTTATCTCATGGTTTAAGGGCTTCAACTCATCACTTCATTGAGACTACTTTGAACAGTCTGTATACCTAAAAACCCAGTCTTCATGATCAAGACTTCTAACTCTTGTATAGGCACATTAAAACTATCACAATGATCTTACATGGTCATGTAGGAAATATTCAACATATTAAAGTCAATAGAAACTTTAAATTAGAACAAAACACCTCAAGAATATACCTGTAGCATGCTCACTAAAAACTAACTGCACACTCCAAAACATAGTTCATGGAAACATGAACTTCTTGGCATATGAAAATTCATCATTATAATATTAAAGTGTATGTAATTAATCCAAAATGACCTATATATAATCCAAAAACACATATCCTCAACATAGAGAAACACTTGTCTTTCAATCCTTCATGGAAACCTTTCATAATGACCCAAGGGAATAACTCTGCATACTCACACTCAAAACTCTGATTGTGATAACTCAAAGTTTATCCATATTCAAAATATATTCATTATATATACCCTAAAATACATTTAAATCCATATTAATAATGTACATTTCAACTTCAAAGACATACACTAGTCATTTAATTCATATAACCTTCTTCATAGGGTTTGTTCTCACAAGACTGCAAGAAAACCTTGCTCTCTATCAGTCAGCTCAAAGAACTAATCTACTATATAAAAACTTTGAAATAAAGATAATAATAAAAAATATAGGTGTAATGAGACCTTAATCGTATTCTTAATCAATCATACAACTTTAACTTGATGAATAACCATCATACTCAACTTTGTAAATACACCTACTCTACCATTGCAAATTCCTTCATGAAACAATCATTTTTCAAGGAGATTTTCTTACATCAAAACACATTATAAAATTGGATAAAAATAATTGGAATGATGTACATGTAGCTAAAAATATACTCCTATAGCTAACTCATCCTTTCACTTGATCTAGATTACTATAACCTCTACAATACAAATAACTCCTTATCTCTCAATACAAACCTGTAACTTTGACTTTTGACTCACCATAAATGCACTTGTATATACACCTTGATCAAAAAACCACTTGGATCACCTTCCTATTGGATTCTAATACAAATTTTATTTTTAATTAATCATAAAATTCATCCATTTTCTCAAGATATAGATCAAACAATCACAACTAGTTTCCTTTGTAAAATTCAAATAATTGAATTCCAATGGTCACTAAAAATTACTAAATTGACTATGGAAAAAGATGAAATCTATGTGGGATACCAAATTTTCACTATCAATTTTTTTATAGGCATCATGTCAAGACCTAAAAATTGAAACACATGTTTTAGGCACAAAACTGAATAAACCCATGTGACTATTTTCTTCTGATACCTTCATATGTGTGAATGATAACATCATCAATTTGCTCACTCATCATGATTTTACAAGTGGAATAGGATGACCTAGGCCTTCAAAAGTATACAAAAATGGATTATTTTCACTTAAAAAATTACACCAAACACTTATTACACCCCATAGGGCCTCTATATCAAGAACACATCATCAACAACATCCACTTGACCTCTGTGTCCATGCACCCATGATTCTCATCATGTATTCATCTCTGTCCTAAGCATGACAACCTACTCTCATGACCTCACACTTCCATTATGATTACACCAATTCTAATTTTATGACTCTCTAAAAATTAATGCACTCTTTTGACCTTAATTAAAACCATATTACAACATAATACATAGTTAAAAATCTTCCAAACATCTACCTACAACCAAGCTTGAAATTGGTCTCACACAGTGATGTTGATAAAGTCAAAAGTTCCAAGACATTAAGGGGATATATAGATGTCAATAAAAACTAGGAAAAGTCTCTGAAAAGGTTTGAAATAGGTAATTTTGGAAATTGGTCTAGAAGACCTAAATCACAGTTAAGACCTCTTGAATAACACACAAAGGCTTGCCTATGCTAATAAGGTTATTTGATTCAAGAGAGGTTTTTGTGTGGTGTTTGAAATTTATAAAGGAGATTTAATATTATTAAAAAAAATTAGATCATAAGAGACCTAAGAAAATAATAGAGAATGACTAAAATAGGGGTCATACACCTACACATAGTCACATACACACAGTCATGCCTAATTGCTTCATGAGGGAGTTTTTCTTGACTAATTTTTTTGAGGTATAAGAGAAGGGATAAGAGGTTTATTTGATTGACATATGATGATGAAATATTTTCATCAAGAACTTAGACTCAATCTTAAAAATGACAAACATTGAAACTCTTCTAGTAGAATCTTAAATGTGCACATAGACTTACCTACTCATTCTAGAGAAAGTTATTCATTTGAGGGGAGTCTGCAAAGAGTTATTGAAGAATTAAAGGTTTTTAAACATAATTTTATACTAACATTAGTCCATCAGCACATCCAAAATAATAAATAATGAAGTAAAATATAGTTGACAACTCTATTCAGTCTCAAATAGGGATAATAGTGTATGCACATGCCTACAGGGCAGTCTTAGAGAGTTAAAACTAGTTGGAGGTGAATATATGGAATTGGAGACCATATTAATATGGAGAGGGAATTTAAAAAACATTACACGAATTCAAACTCCTATAGTGAAAGAAAATGGCACATACACTCCATTAGTGTATGGTTGGTAGACTAGTACAAGAACCTTAGGCTTGAATAAGTGACATGTTGTAAAAGTTTGATGATGGAAGATGGTTATAAAACTATTATAATAGATTAATTGGGATTTCATAGACAAAATTTAGGTCATGGTTGTTCAAAACCAACTAAAAAAAACTCTCACTAACTCATTTCTATCTCAGACCTCACAAAATGCCTAGTTTTAACCCAAGATGGCAATTTATCTTACTTGGTACAGATCACACATGATGCATGGTAACCTAAAATTATATGGGAAGTTTAATACCTTATTGAAATTTATTTTTGTAGAATTTTTAATATTTTTTGTGCCCTGAGGTTTATGAATCATCTTTAAGAGCCCAAACCACTTTCAGGTTACCAAGGAGAGCCATAAAGACCAGGTGAGATATAAATAAACTTTCATGCATAAATATGGATGATAGGGAATTAAAAACCACCAATAAAATTTTAAATACTCCCATGATCATCCTCCCATGCTAGTGGTTAGTACAATACTATACAAAACTATATGGAATAGGCCTAAAATCATAGATTTTTGCTATTTTATAGTTCTACATACTGAGTCAAAAATTCAAATTTGACATAGAGGTAAAGGAGGATGTTTTAAAATTGAATCACATAATTTTTTGGATTTTTTAAAATGTGGGGAGGATATACAATAATTTTTCACTCTCTTGGCAGGGGGACCTAATTGAGGTCTAGTTAAGAGAGAGAAAAGGCAAAAAATGACACCACTCACTATTAGAACATGAAATAGAACTTAGAAATGTGAGAAGATATAGGGTACTAGAATATTATATTATATTCTCAAAACCTTCTATAATTTCTTCTAGACAAGGAGGTCTGCATAAAAAAGGCTACAAGGAATGAGGCCTAATAGAGGCTTTTGGTAGACAATGACTTGTTGTGGATAGTTTGAGAACTCAAAATGAATTTTTTTAGGTTAAATATGATGTGAATAGACAATACACTAATTTTTTATTAACTAAAGTAACTGAAACCAAGTTTTGACATTTGTGTGCAAAATAGGCCTAAGGAGATGAAGAGTCCTCTAGATACCTTGCAAGAGAAAGTAGTGATGTGTCAAAAAGAACCTCTTTGGGTTAGTTGAGAGGTATCAAGAGTAGAGTAAAGAGGTATAATAAACTTATTTGACCACCAGTAATGCCATTGGTCCTTCAACATGTCAAGAAGAAGTAGAGTTTCAAGAGGCTAGTCAAGGTGTTAAGCAAGAATTTTAACCCCCACACCACCTAGAGAGTTGGAGAATATACGAAGGAGATACACATGGATTTGGAAGTCTATTATGATTTTTACATAACTATTCTTCTTTTTATAACTCACATGACACTTGTCTACCTTATCTCTCCTAAACTCTTCTTCTCTTCTCTCACACTTGTGTTATATATTAGGCCACTTTGGCTTTGAAATGTATCCTCCACCTGGGTATGGTGAAGGCCTGATCATTTGTTCTACCTTTGATCAATAAAATATATAATGTTTTACCTCATTCTATGACTACATATAGTGATAAATCTCTAAGTGGTTGATCTTATCAAGTGTAGATGTATATCACCTTGTTTGTGTCATATTTATCTTGCCTCATGTGGTTGTTTCTCTATTTTAGGTTGTAGTTGGTGTCATCAAGGGTATCTTGTCAGTTTTGAAGTAGAATTATTCTTCCCTCTTAGCCTTATAATGCCTTACCCTTCTACTAAACATTTATGCAATAGGTTAATTCTAGGATGTGTGTATGTTCATGTTGTCTTATAGGTCTTAGTGTATTGTGTAATGTTTTGTAGTGGTCATCAAAGTTTGGTCCATCACCACTATAGTTAGGTTTATTTTAGTTCTTTATTACCTTTTCCAAGTAATAAATTAGTGTGTGAGCCTAAGTGATTCATAAAAGGGAGATAACCCTTCAATATAAAGGTTTATCCCTGTTATAGACAACCCACGAGTCTAGGAGTAATCCCATATTTACCAAAATTTGGAGAGGTCTAAACAACCTTCTTCTTAGGGTATAAAATTTGGTTATAACACTAACTATGATTGATATTAAGACAATATATCCTAAGGTGAATACTGATAATGTTTCTATATTAAAAATATTTATTGATAAAAATAAACAAAAAAACATAAGGGAAGCGAAGATAAAAAATAAGGTTTTTTGAATGAAGCACAAAATGTCTTTTTGATTGATTAATTTTTAAATTTTTTTGCATGTTATATACTATGCTTGCTTATATATAATTATCATTTAACCCTAGTTTAGATATGGATAATATTTATTGGTTAGGGTTAAGGGTATAAAAATGATAGGGCATAAGGGTGAATAACATATCTATACCAGGCTAATTAAATTCTAAACTTAGATATACCATATACTAAATTTATTAAATTGAGATAAGCTATCAATTGAAATTAAAACTGAGTTATGTACAAAAATGACATGTAAAATAAAGTACTTATATGGTTTTGATGCTAACATAGTGGTGGATCTGGAACAAGCTAAAATTAGGAAGGAAGACAATCGTAGAACAATCATTCTAGATCTGGTATTTTTAGCTCTCTGAATAGTAACATCATCCCTAGATAGTTACATCAACATTAATGTCCCAATTAAACACTAGTGTATTCTATAAAATACTTATTTAAATAGTAATTGACCACCTAAATTATTTTGGGTTTGGCTTCACCCTCACTCTGGTGCATTCATATTTGGGGTATAGATTGTCACTCCTCATGAAATGGCAAAACCCTAGCTTTCCATCTTTCATGTGACCTTGAGTAAAAATGGGTTAATGGGAACATAGTGTCAATTTGACTCATAATAACCCTACTATCAAAAGGCACTACCTACATAGTTAATACTTTGAAGAGGGCCTTAGACTCATGTAATTCTCCCCTACGTTCTATCCTATGTGTGAATCATGCAATGTATGTAAAGGAATTACAATAGTGACCTAGCTTATAACTTGGAAAATATGATCATATGACTACTCTTTTAGTAATTCATACCTATAACTAGGTTGTTCCTTTGACCTATATCATAATAGGGTAGAATAAGAAAGTTTTTGATAACTTGAGTGCTTTTTGAATGCTCTTTTGTTTGATTTCTAAGTGAGGAATGAATGAGGGTTGATATTATATTTATACCAATACTATTGGGAGATAAATTTCATTAAAACACCTAAGTTAATCATTGTAATAAGTTTTATTTGAAAATTGGATGTCTTTAGGACATAGGACACTTATGTCAGGTTAAGATAGTAACGCCATTACTATTGTCTATTCTGGATGTTAGTGTCCAAGAAGCAAGAATGTAGGGACATGGTTAAAACTTGTATAGGTGTAAGATAGGTATATTTTAAACATTATGGGAAAGATAAGTTTTCTATGTCATTAATATAAGGTTGGTTTAACTAATATATAGTCCAAAAGGCACAAGCTAGAGTAGATGTGAGGCTTGTAGAAACAAGGCATGTGTATAACTAAGAGGAACAACCAATAAGGGTTTGTCAAGTATATAAGACTAAGGTGGTAAATAATTAAAAAATATCATCTAAATTTACCCCCATTTAATATAGTAATTAAATTAATATTTTAAAGTAATAAATAAGTACTTGGATGTGTATGTACAACTTGTCTTTGCTTGAGTCAAATTTGAGTTGAATTTAAGTGCTTTAATAATGATTGACCTACATGTCAATGTAACCTCCTTGCCTAAAGTTGTTTTAAAAAATATGTATCATTGTAAGGATATAAAACTAATATTAGGATAAATATAGATAAATATTTAAAGTGCATATATCTAAGGAGATAGAGAGGGTGAGAGATATTAGAAGGCACATGCCCCTAACTTTGGAGGAAAAGTGAGTTGCAACCTAGTAGTTGAGATTATCTCAACCATGTAACCTAATTATACTTATAACCTGGTGAGGTTGGATGATACAATCAAATCCAACCTATAAACTTTACAAGATTAAGTGATTTTATCACCTCAATCATACCAAAAGGTGAACCAACTAAAGCAGTAGATTGATTCGCTAAAGTTCATAAAAGTCCATGGGGTATCAGTACATGAAAAGGTTTTAAAATATAAAACTGGTTTGAATTTTAAAATATAAGGAACATGTTGCATAACACATGCACCTTAGATATGTCTCATGTTTAAACTATGTACAACAATGGTACCATGTATAAAATTATGCCACAAGGATGAATCTGAATCATATAACTACATTTATTGGATAATTTAGACAATTGTGAAAGTGTGGAGAACATGATTCCAAATAATGATCCCACTATATATGGATAAGTCTAAAAACTAATATAATTACCAATATGGAGGACATGTTTTCAAAACATGTCCCCACTGTAAACTGGAGATGCTAAATACTGAGTAAGTGTAGAGAACATGCTTCCAAAGCATGCCCCCACTAAATATGTGAAGTGATATAAGTACCATGTGATAAATAGGTGTGGAGAACATGATTCTAAATCATGCCCCCACAAAATCTAAGAATTTTTAATGTGTGGAATCCATGTCACCATGACGTGCCCCCACTAAATCTTAAAGATAGTATAAGTACCAAATAGTGAATGAGTGTGGAGAACATGCTTCCAAAGCATGTCCCCATTGAATCTAAGAATTGTTATAAATGTGGAAAAAATGATTCCTAAGCATTCCCCCATAAATATTCCCCCATTTGAGGTGAGGGAAAAATAATTCTTGGTAGTTACCTAACCTCTTAAGAAGAAGATAACCATATAAGTGTCTTTTCTGTGATTAAACCATGTAACATGTATAATAATTTGCATAGGTAAATGTATCATTGATGATGATAGAATGTGATCACATGTATGCCTAATATGCATGATAAATATCATGGAAATATATATATAATAACATTACAAGCTCAACAAGTAAATAATCACACACAAAAGTGCACTCAAAAGTAAGTCAACAAACAAAGGTCTTAAGAGGCCGCAAATAAGGGGCATTTTCAAATGCTAAAAAATTGAATGGGAATGACTTAGTAAAATGTTAATAAATCAAGGAATGACATATTTAAATGTTTTCGCAATGAGCAATGACATATTCAAATGTCCAATGAAAACATACATAGGCACATGGGCCACATACAATGGAACATGTTCAAATGCTCAAACAAGCAAGACAACAACAATCCAAAACACTCAATTAAGTGCATAAAGGAAAAACATAAGCAATCAACATAAACATGTCATAGTATCCCATGGATCAAATGTGTTAGAAGAAACATCAAGTGCATAACATACTAAGTACCATATGTAATATATAAGCATGTATAAGGCATGTGTAATACATAAGTAAGCTCAAACATGATAGTGTAGAGTGATAATCAAATAATATAACCTGTGTCTATCATGATCATAGAAGATGGATGCCCCCAACATCCTGGTGACATGAGCAAAGGGAAATCCCAACACCCATAAGTGTATAGAATCATGTATTTGTGTATACTTATAAACTATGTATGTATAAGTAATTGATATGCTAGCCCTCAACATGGAACTAACAAATAAATTCCAAGGAACCAATAGAACATGTAGGTGCTGAAAATGTTTTTATATTTTTTTATTATATTTTTTGGTATTTTTTGAATTTTGATAAGGAAAGATAATCTTATGATAACATGTAGTGAATGGTCATAAATATCTCCCCACTTTTAACCTCGTATAAGAAATTGGTGGTACTAC
The DNA here is from genome assembly GCA_037957365.1 of Torreya grandis. Taxonomy (NCBI): domain Eukaryota; kingdom Viridiplantae; phylum Streptophyta; class Pinopsida; order Cupressales; family Taxaceae; genus Torreya; species Torreya grandis. Next base: position 6,098,919 of record JARHVA010000156.1, read on the forward strand.
CAAAGAGCATTTATAGGTGCAATATCTATCACTATAGTATCTATGATGCTCAACATATGTATGATAGGTCTTTGAGATTGTGAAGTAATTATAGAAGGAATAGAGTTTCATGGAACCCATCTCTGTATACTATGTGGTATCTTTGAGATAGAAATAGATGGAACATGTGTAGGTGCTCTATATATTTGATTATTGTGCATAGAAGATAAGGATTTTATGAAATCTACTACGAATATCTAATGTAAATGTCTCTCAAGTACTGGTTGCCTAGTAATGCGGGTTGCTTATTGCTTACTGTTGACGCTGGAAAGTGCACCCAGCGGCAGGAACACAGATTCCTACCCTCTCCCCGCAACATGGAAACCCCTCTCTCGCCTGTGGGATGGCGAAGCAGGAGAGGGGAGTCTCTAGGTATGGGCTAGTTCCCTCTGATGTATCTTGTTTGTTTCAGGTAACGCAAAATATAGGTATATAGGTATACTGGGGGGGAAAGGGAGAGAGAAAAGCATGAACAAACAGCCTACTCTAAAAGAGGTGATACACCAAAAACAGATGACCTTCCCACATCCACTCTCAGGATTAGACAAAAACATACATACACTCATATCTGGCATAAAAGACCAGGTCTCTGGGATGACAGGGAGGTTCTTATGGAAAGCACAAGAAATAGGGACTCACCAAGGTGCTGAGAAACACACACTATAAGTGACCTCACCTGTTCTATACCTCCTAAATAGAACTCTACTCCTGGCAGCAGTAGACGGTGGCGCTTCGTAGATCACAGGTTTGTTGGTGTTGAATCTGTGAGAGCATCAAGAGACAATGACTGGACACAGATTAACATTCAATGCATACACTGAAAGATCCATCCAAATAGAGGTAAAAACTGTCTTTTATTGATTCAGGTGGAAAATTTGGAGAGCAGTGCTCTTTACAAAAGTGGGGAAGATCCCTTGAAAATGACTAAGTCCCTATATTTATAGCAGAAGAGCCAAGAGAAGTTTCATTGAAAAGCTTGAAAAACACTATTGATGACATCACAAGTCTGCCAAGACCATGCTTGTTGCCTCGTTTTGTGTGCTGGTCTTCTCCGGTGGCTGGGTGGGTTTTTTCTTGTGCACTGCAGGTGAATTTTGCTGCCCTTGTAGTGGGCGGCGATTTTGCCGCCCTTTGCATGAACTTCATGTAGGATTCTCTGCCGACGTCGACCGATAAGCTACCGACGGCGGCAGTCTTGTCGACGTCGGTTTAAGTAAGCTGCCGACGCCGGCAGCATTGTGCTCTATGTGGCAATTTCTCCTTCCCCGCCATGGGACGGGGTTTTCCATTTCACCGCCTTAGGGCGGGGTTTTACAATTCGCTGCCATGGGTGGGCTTTTCCATTTCGCCGCCCTGGGCGGGCTTTTCCATCTTTTGCGCCTGCCGTTGTGCTGTCGACGGTGGTGGTTCTGCTGACGTCAGTCTCTGTAAGGTGCCGACGATGGCAGTATTGCCGCCATTAGCCGACGTCTTTCTTTTTCTTTGTGTTGTGGGCGGTGAATTTGCTGCCCTCTGCATGTTTGTAGGTAGGCTCATTTTACCCGCCCTTGTAGTGGGCGGCGAATTTGCCACCCTCTGCATTTTTTCTACCCTCTTTTTTGCCTAAGTGTTGAACACTCCATTTTCTTCTATTCTCTCTCCTTGCATGAACATTCGGAGATTCTGTCTTTCGCCACCGCGAACGTCAACGAACTAGGCCGATGAACCAATGCTCTGAAACGGAAACTGTCGAAACCTGAAAGTGGACCTTGCAACCTGAAATGACTGGCTATGTGAAGCAGGTGTAGGAGGTGACCGAAATTTTGCCTGAGGGGCAAAATTGGGTCAACACTTACCCTTTTATAGTTTATGAGCCTTATTAGGCTTGATATCTAGTTATCTGGGTATAAATTTTTCTTGTTCAAGAGGATGCTTAGTTGGAACAGTGGAAACTATAATTACTCGATTGACATGAATGTACTTAATACACCCATGCAGTTTAGAATGTACTTATCAAAGAGTATGTATTAGAGGTCATCCCAAAAATATGTAAAAGATACCTCTAGAATTTACGATTGAGAAATTAGTAACCACATGTCTAGGACTGATCTATAAAGGTAGATTAATCTCACCAAGAAACTTATGGGAGGTCTATTGACAATGAAAATTATATTGTCAACTAATTTAGCAACTCTGTTGGGGATTCATTTAGAAATTTGATTTATTTTAAATTATATTTTTTTTATTACTCATGGTACTTGGGAGACAACAACCTCCTATTATCCAACCTAGAATTGATATTACTAACGATTAGGTTGATGTTGCTTTTAATCTAATATGTTATGCATGGTATAATCATCCTCAAAATGTTCAACAGGTTATTCAAGTCATAAAAAAAAAGAAGAAATAGTAGAATTTGAGATAGATTGGTATTTAGATCTTACTCATGAGATTCAACAAGACATTCTTAATATAAATATAAGAATCTGAGAAGATAGAGCTAGAATTTTAGCTTCTAATCTTAGGCCTATAACTCATTTTATTTTTAATTCTTTTCTATTTGATGATTTTATTTTACCTTCTAAACTTGCTATTATAAATTTGTAAATAAATCAAGTTAATCAGGATCAATATAATCAATTTATTCAAGTAGAAACTACTAAAAATTCCAATGGAAGATCAAGTAGAAATAAAGGAAAGGTTACATGATCTGATTCACATATTACAAAATAATAGAGATCAGGATGATCTCACTGAAGGTGAAGATGAAGAAGAAGTTGAAGCAAAAAAATAGATAGCTGTAACTACATAGATTTCTACAAATGTAATCAATGTTGGAAATCATCTTAGTAAGTTACCTTCTCTTAAAGGATTGAATATACCAAATTTTTTTGGAGCTCATAGAGAATTTTGGGAAGATCATTCAAAAAAATTTAGATTAGTTTATGCTACTCTTATTATAGAAAATTAAAATATTTTTTTAAATATTTTTTGCTCAAACACTTGAAGGAAAAGCTTACCAAGCATTTATTAGTTTACCTTCCAAGGTTATCAGCACTTGAAAATACATTGAAAATTGGCTAGAGTTGTCTTTTAGGAAAACTAAAGAAGATTTTGACCTAGTCAATGATCTTTTGAATTTATCTCTTCATCCAAGTGAGACCATTTATCATTTTATCACTAGATTCACTAAGCTACGTTAAAATATTCCACGTGACCTTAGACCTTCCAAGAAGTTATCTAGACTTTATTTTTGTAGTGCTTTACCTTTGAAGTATAAAATGGCTTTAGAAGATATGGATATTACAAAATATGATGGAACTATAACATTTTGTATTGAATATGAAAATAAACTTAAATGTATTAGGTTTAAGGATAGATATTCTATAAGTCTAAATTTTGATAATTCAAAATGTTTAAAAGCCATCCAAAGTCTAGGAAATGAGTTGGTTGTTATTAAAAGGCAACTAAATGATAAACCTTTTATGTCTAATAGAAATAATAATGAAAATAAAAAATTGTTTATTACTGTAATGTGTGTGAGTTAGATCATGATCTAGATTCATGTATTGTGGTTCATAAGTTCAAGAAGTTTCTTCAAGATAAAGATATTATAACTAAAGATCTAGTAGACAACATAAATGTTCTTGATGACCCAAAATAATTATGTTATAACACAAGAAATAAAGATTGTAGTTATTCTAAAAATAATAAAATAGAAAACAATAATTCTTCTTCTAATGATAAAGGAAAAATAGCTTAGAATAATGCAAGTAGTTCAACTGATAATGTAGCTCAAAATATTCCTTTGTCAACTGGTTATAATAAGAGTCAATATCACGATTATAAGCCTAATTTTTTTTTAAAAATTGATGTAAATGATTATAATATAATTGATGATTTATCAATAATTAAAATTAGATTCTTATTATTACAGGCAGCTAGTCTTTCAGGATAGCTTGACAAAATTAATAAAGCTATTAAGAATCCTAAAACTAATGTAGGCTTACAATAAAAAGACAATAATGAACAATCAACTATTTATGCTCAAAATTATGATCCTCTTACAAATTATATACCTCTTTTTTATATTATGGTTAAAATTACTAATAAGGTAATCTATAATTGTATCTTAGATATAGGTGCTTCAAAGAATATAATGCCTAAATTCATTGTAGATCAATTAGGCATATCTCATAAAACTAATAATATAAAACTTACTACATTTGATTCTAGACAAACTAAAAATTGTGGTAAGTTTCATAACATAATCATTAAGATTGCTCAAGATGAAAGAATCATATGCATGACTAATATCTAAGTTTTAGATATTCCTAGTAATTATGCTATGTTGTTAGGAATAGATTGGTCAAAAGCAATTGGTGATTTGAAGAATTATGTTTAGGACTATAAAAATCCATATAACTAAACATTAAACATTTAGAAGACTTTAGAAATTCTGAATTGGTTATTAAACAAGTTCATAAAATTTATAAAACTAATCTAACTCGTCTACATTATTATTCATAAAAGGTTTGGTAATTACTTGAAAATTTTGAGGCATTCAATATCACTCATATTTTTAGAGAATTTAATATTAGAGATGATAAGCTTGCTATTTTTTCATCTAACCCAACTCTAAGTAAGAGTGAACCTATCATAGACTTTTTTTATATTAAAATTTTTTATCCTAAAATTCTTGATTTGAATGATAGTTGGTCTATTTTTAGTTGTGATGAACACAGATTTTTTCATTAAGGGTAATTATTTTGACCATGATGATTATGTACTAAATTATAGAGATTATTTGTAATTAAGTACTAACAAATTGCCTGTTGGTTTGGTAAGTTTATAATCTATGTTTACGCCCAATGATAAACCCAAAATTTATATAATGGAAGAACCTTATAGGAGAATAATAGGTGAAACTATTCCTATTAATCTAGGTACTAAAGAGGATCCAAAATATGTTTATTTAGAAATTTAAGTTACTGCAAGTAAAAAGGTTAAATTTATTAAGTTATTTAAAGAATTCATTGATATATTTCCCTGGACATATAAAGATCTTAAAGGTTATGATACTAATATTATTAAACATGACATACCTATAAAACTTGATATCAAACTTGTAAGACATAAAATATGAAAAATTAGCCCTTTGTTAGAAGACATCATTAACAAAGATCTATATAAGATTATTTATGTTGATGTCATTTTCTTTGTAACTATTATGAGTGGGTAGCTAATTTAGTGCTAATTAAAAAGAAAATTGATGAAATTATATTATGTGTTGATTTTAGAGATCTAAATAAAGATAATATTAAAGATAATTTTTCTCTACAAAGTATAGATCAGATTTTGCAATAAATTTCAGGATCATAAATGATGTCGTTATTAGATGGATTTTTTAGTTATAATAAGATTTTTGTAAATCCTAAAGCTAGATATAAGACAACTTTTACAACTCATAGAGGAACTTTTACCTATAACAAAATGTCTTTTGGATTAATGAATGCAGGAGATACTTTTCAAAAATCTATGCATGTTGCTTTTGATGACTTGATTGTTATTCAAGTTTATCTAGATGATCTCATCATTCATTCTAAAAAAAGAAAAAAGTATTTATACCATCTTTATGAAGTCTTCGCAAGATGTAAAAAGTATGGTATTTATCTGAATCCAAATAAATCATTTTTTGGTATCATCAAGGGTAAGTTATTATGACATATTATTTTAAAATACGGCATTTCAATAGATCCTGAATGTGTTAAAGATATTAAAGAATTACTTCTTCCCAAATATCAATCTAGCTTAAGGTTTTTCTTTGACAAAATAAACTTTGTTAAAAAATTCATATCATATTTTGTTGATAAGTCTAATATTTTGTAATTATTACTTAAGAAAGATAAAATTTACACTTGAGATGAACATGCTAATTTAGCTTTTAATAGTGTTAAATATACCATTACAAGTGCTCCAGTACTTTCTAAACTTAATTTTTTTTTTTAAATCATTATTTATGTTAATGCTACTGAAAAGGTCATTGGAGCTGTAATAGCTCAAGAATTTAAAAATAATAAAGAAAAATCAGTCGATTACATGAGTCAAGTTTTAAAAGATGCATAAACTAGGTACCCCTTTATTAAGAAATTTGGTTTTCTCATTGGTTTTATTTTTGATTAAATTTTGTAATTTATTGATGGAAAGAAATTTTGTACAATCTAATGTACCTATTTTGTCTTATCTTTTAAAACAACCAACCAATCAAGGAAGGCTTGATAAGTGGATTTTACACATTCAAGAGTTTGATCTTGAATTTGAAACTTCATAAATAATTAAAGGTAATGAATTGGCAAAACATTTATCTAAAAATATTTTTTTAGATATTAATGTTTTAGTTTTATTAGTTGATGACAAGTTAAATGCAAAGCCTCATTTAAAGACCATGAAGATTGCTAATTTTTATAAATTTTTTAAGTTTGGTCTTGAGATGAATGAATGGGATTGTATATTAGTTGAAGACGATTGGTATCATGACTTAGTCTATTATTTTAAAAATCAGGTATGTCTTAATAATTTTGAAAAAAAATAAAGGCATTCTTTACAGTTAAAATCTTTAAATTTTTGTTTTTTAAAATTTTTTTTGCTTTATCAAAATAGAGATGGAGCTTTATTGAGATGTCTTACACACAATCAAACACAAAAGGTGCTTAGAGGTTATCATGAAAAAAACTGTAGTAGAAATTACGTTTCAAAAACTACTACTTATAAGATTTTAAGGGAAGATTATTATTGGCCTACTTTATTTTAGAATGCTTATAAGTTAGTTTGTTCTTATATGCCATGTCAATTATCTACTGGTAAAGATAAGTTGCTTGCAATGCCTTTAAACCCTGTTATTTTTGAAAAAATATTTATAAAATGAGGCATTGATTTTATTTTAGATATATAACCACCTTCATCTACTAGTCATAGGTATATTCTAATAGCTACAAATTATTTTACTAAGTGGCCTAAGGCCAAAACACTCAAGAGTTCTGTAACAAGTGAAGTAATCTCATTTTTAGAAAATTAGATTTTCTCTAGATTTAGAGTCCCTTATGAAATCATTTCTGATAATGGACCTCAGTTTGTTTCAAATGAATTTTTAGAAGTTTTGGGGAAATATTCTATTATATCTAGTCATTCATCCAAATATTACCCACAAGATAAAGGTCAAGCTAAGTCAACAAAAAAAATTTTAATTACAATCATGAAGATATTAGTGTGTGATAATAAAAAGAATTAGCATCTTAAACTTTTTGAAGCTTTATGGACTGATAGGACTATCATCAAGATAGAAAATGGTTATTCACCTTTCATGTTAGCATATGTATTTGAGGCTATCTTGCTAATAGAACTTCAATTTTCTTCAACTAAAACTACTTTACAATATGTTGCTGAAGATACAAATTTAATTGAATAAAGATAACATGATTTAGTAGTTCATGACAAATATAAAGCCACAAAATTACAAAAATTAGAAAAATCTAAGAAAAAATCAAAAAAATATTTCGATAAAAAGGTTTCTAAAAAAAAGTTTAAAGTTGAAGATTTAGTTTTGTATTGGGATAACGCACACGAAGATCCTTAAACATCACAAATTTGTTTCATTGTGACTTGGTCCTTATAAAATTGCTACTGTTCTTAAAAATAATACTTTTTATTTAAAATGTTTTGAAGAAAATTGGTAGCGTTACTCAGTTAATGACCATCATTTGAAATTATTTCATGATTAACTACTTTTAGTTTTATTTGTTTTCTATTTTTTTTGTTTGTACTTCTTTTGTTTGCTATTTTTGTTTAGTTTGTCATTTGTCTTACTGTATTTTAATTTTGAAAAGGATCAATGAAGGTTACAAATGGAAAAGTCTCACATTATAAGGGAAGTATGTGAGGATACTACAAATCTGCTGTAAGTATCAAATATTTTTAGATATTACTCTTCATAAGTTTAGTTTTATTTATACATGAAAATATATGCTAAGTTGTATCTAGTTATTCAAGTATTACTTAATTTTTAGATTTTATATTTAAGGTATTTGTATTAGGTTATGCATCCAATCTAAACTTCCTTGTTATATCATTTCTTTTCTTCATGCCATGTTAGTCGAGCAATTCATCCCTTATAAAAATTTATTATTCAAGGGGTTCGCACATAGCTACTTGAGAAATGATTTACTTAGATCACACTCAAGAATATATTTTATCAATAGGTATTTTGTTGATATTGAATTTCATTACACAAAACTAACTAGCAAAGTCACTAGTGTTATGCCTATTTTTCAAACCCCCTCATTTTTTTCTAAAAAATAATACTTTTCTACCATAGAAATGATCTAGTCATGAAATTTAAAATTGAGTCAGGAACCCAGTCAATTAGTAGTATATGTGGATGCATATTTTCAATTAAGAATTAATGATGTTTGGTTGATGAATTCATGTTTATATCTAAGTGGTTTCAAAGGGCATAAATGAATAAAATATGCATATGTATGTTGTTATTTTTAAGACAATTATGATTAGTGATTTTGCTTTTCAATTCATGATCAGATTACAATTTAGCATTTTTAGTTTGAAATAGAGACACTTTTGATGATTGAGAGCATTATTATTATTTTGATGATTCAGATATACATAGTTTTTTTATTAAACATGATATAAATTTTAGAGTAGTTTTTATTTAACTTAAGCAGTTTATGGTGACTAGTTTGGTATACATTAACAATGTGATATTTCGTTTAAGTTAGATCAGAATGGTACATGAATTGGTTATAATGATTCTTCCCTCAATTCAATTTCAAATTGTAAGGATATAAATGGACCAGTTACAATTTTATAGTTTGAGAAAACACTATATTTTATGGTTAAATGCATCATTTCATTTGATTTTTTTTGTGAGTTTGTCTTTGGAAATCATTTGAATTCTTAGTTTAATAAATAGATCTCAATCAAATAGAATTTAGTCATAATATAATTAGTATTTTAAAAATCAAATGATCTATTTTGATTTGAAATTTGGGTAAATTATTTCTTTAAGGAAGATCCTAAAGTTTGAAATGATTTATCTTAAGTTATTATTTGAGTAGGGTTCCTAAGTCAAATATTTATAACCTAAGCTCTAAAAGTGATATTACTTTATGTTTTGAAGGATCCTACCCTAATGTTATTTATCCTAAGTTTGAAATGATATAATGAACCCATTGAGCCATGATAATTTCTAATGATAGTCTATGATGTTTTTGAGGGTATACAGATTTATTCAAAAGGTTAATGTTTTTAATCTAAATATAAGTCTTTAAGTATTTGGATTTGAAAGTTAATTAATTGAATTCAGTATAACTTATGTTTCAAGGCATGTTTAATGGTGAGTTGGCATTCCATTTAATAGTTTTATAGCCAGTTGAGTTGGTAGTTATCATGGTAACAGTTGGTAAGATAAATTAAAAGAGAAGAATATTAGATATTTCGAGATCATGATAGGATTTTGGTGGCAAGAAAGGTTTAATGTGAGGTATACATGCCTCAATTATCAAAAGATGGTAAGGGGTTTAGTAGGTAATTTAGTTATTGATAAATTTTATGGCTTTATTAATCTGGTTGGTGGAATACTAAAATTTAATGTCATTTTGATGGGCCAACAGGAATAGTGCACGAGTGCATGGTAGTTACATCAAAAGGATGGCCATTAAAAATAGTTTTATTTTTATTTTTTTTGGTCATTATTGAAGCTTGTTTGTAAAAGAGAAACTTTGTCAGTTTGGATTTTGAGTGGATTTTAAGTTATTTTGAGTTGCAGAGAAGGATGGTAAATAAAATAAATACTTCCATGTATGCCATAAATGATTTTCAACAAGTTCTAGAAATTACGAAGTTGATATTTTGAATAAGTTTTCTATTGCATGAAGGAAACTTGTTCCAGTCTGCATGTTAATGAGATTTGAGGAGGTGATTGGTCTAAACCTATGCATGAATATTTTGAAGAGTGAATGATACTGTAATCTAGAATATCACTTTCATGTATGAATATTAGTGAAGAATGGTTTTGGTTTTAGATATATTCTTGATCGTCGATGAAATGTATAGTTATTTGGATTTGAAACTGGGTATTTGAGAATATAAGAGACTTTTTGTTTATTCTATGTTCATTTTTTTGACATTTAGTAAGTAATAAATGGTTCTACATGCTTTATGTCATGAATATATTTGGAATGCTTTGGATAAAGATGATGTTTGTCATAAATTTATTGATAATGATATTTTGTTCAAACATGCAAATATAATTTTTAGTCATGGTTTTCTATAGTTTCATACATTTATGGTTTTAGAAAGTATCTTGCATGTCAACTTTAGAAATATAACATGATGGACTCAGAAGTTATGGAAGTTTGTCTTGGTCTGAATATCACTTTTTAGGGTTTTTATAAGGTTAAAATATTTTAGAAATGCTCTGGGTTTTCTATGTTTTAGGAATAAAAGAAGAGAAAAAGGGAAATAAGTTATTTCTTGGTCATAAATGGTATATTGGAAATATTTTTGTTCAAACCTTATTTTCTTAGTATTTTATTGGGATACAATTTGAATTCATCAGTTTATGAGTGGAGATTTAAGGCATAAATTATTGGATAATTTTATTACATAGAATATTTGAATGGTTTTTGGTCAGCCATGATATAGGGAAGTGGTTTGAAGTAGTTTGAACATATAAATGTGAATATATATTTTGGTATGTTCAAGCCATAGTTTCATGTATTAGTTTCAGTTTCAAATTTGTATTTTAAAGGATCAAGCTATAGTTGAAAATATAATAGGTTGAATTCTAAAATAATGAAGGTGTTTCTAGTTTTACACCTCAATCTTGAAGTTTTTGGATTTTCCTTAAAGTTTGATATCAAAATAATGATACTTTGAAAGTTGTAGTAGGTGAAATAATTTTGTTGTGTTGGTGTTGAAATTCTCTTTTTGAAAACCATCAGTCTGAAAGCATGTTGTAGAACTGTGTTATGGTTTGATTTAAGAGTTCAGGCAGAGTATATTTTGAAAATTATTAGTATTTCATTTCAAGGTTTTTAGGATAGTGTGATATTTGTATCTCAATAAGTTGTGTTAAGGATGATTTTATTTTTTAGATGATGTTATGACTTGGATAAAGTAATTATTATTCAAACTCATTTTTTATTAAAAAGTTTAGTTTTGAAAATCTGTAGGGTTTTAGTTATGCACAATGAGAACAAAAAGTTATGAATATATGTCAAAACATTTTGAAATAAGATTTCAAGTCCAATAACTTAAAATTCATTTAAGTTACATAGTCATTTGTGAAAATATGAAGAGAGTAATAATGAAGTTTATAGTTGTAAGAGAACTATAATTTGGACCCAAAAAAATAAGTTTGTTCAAAAGAGTCATATTTTGAGGATTTGATCTTTTATCTGATTCTATGAAGTTATGTGGATTGAGAAATATTTGTCATGAATAAGAATTTTTATTGCAAACATGACTGAGTTATTCTAGAATTTGTGCAAGTTTGGTATGACACGATATATATTTGTGACCACAATTAAAATAGATTTCAAAGGAATATGGTAGAATACTGTGAAAATAAAATTATGATAATATAATTTTAAAAGTTTTAGATAGTTTTCAAAGAAATATTTTTACGATATTTGATGCAAAAAATAAGCACACTTCTCTCACTTTTTACCTTATTCTTGATTAAAATCTTTGCTAATGGATCATGGGATCAACATGCATTTAATGATTCTTAAATTTAATGAATCTATTGATGACTCAAAGAAAATTATTGTTACTCTCTATAATTATATTAGATTCCTTGGACCCTTTATACCCTTTTTATAATTTTTCTTGACTTCATACTCCTCTCTACCTGCAACCTACACAGGCCTGTTTTGTCTCTTTTTTCACACATACCTCTCCTTAATTTCCAATGCATGCTTTACACTTGGTTTCAAACTCTATGATAATTTTTTTAAGCCTATAATACTTTTGATCATCTCTTTCAATTGTTTTAATTCACAAATTTTTGATTTATTCAATATTTTATCCACTTTCTTGGTTATATTAAACAAATAGTCATCTTTCTATAGGGTACATGAACCTCTATTCATAGTTTATTAGAAACCCAATCCATTGGTCTCTATTCAACTCTTTGCACCTTTTCTTGTGCACACAAACTTTACAGTCTTAGAAAACTAAGCCTATAAGTGCTCTCTCAAAGATATTTGGTCTCACAAAAGGTTTAAATATTTATTAAATATTGATATAGGTTTATAATAATACACCTAACCACTCAACATCAATGCTCATGCCCATAAATGCCTTTGGTTATTCAAAAATTCAACATACTATTAATTTCCTTAGTGCAAGTACAGTCTACAGGTTTATATAAATATGGTATTGAAGTTTAAGATATCTTAAAAGATATTTAATTATTTATATTTATTTAATAACCTTTATCAACACCACATACACTATATAGTATCCAACCAAACACTCAAACACTTCCTATTACAATGTTCTGGTCTGTCCTGTATGCACAGTCAAACCTATTGTTACCCGAAAACAACTATCTTGGGTTTCAAAGTTATTTAAAGAGTTAAAATGGTATATAAAGCTATATGTGGGAATTTTACACCTTCTAAAACACCTTAAATTCACTATTTTGCATTCTTCAATCCTATGCTCATAATGTCTACCAAGACCTCGCTACATTGTACATACGTATTCTGTAAGTAGGGTTTATAAATTTGTTTAAAGATTTTTGCCTTTCTATGGTAATTAAAGATTGTGAATAAATAATTATACCTTGTTCAAGCTATTACACATTTAAAAATCATGAAACAACCTCTTTTTCACCTATATGGTGATTCTTTACAAAGCTCTGTAAAATGACAATTTGTGCAAGTGTTACTTTCAATAGGATTGTGTGAATTGATAAGTAAAAGGAAATGAAAATAAATTATGAAATTATTCTTTTCCTTTAATCAATAAAAAACTAACTCACCAACACTATTACAAGTAAAAATAATCATGTCAAAATTGATACCTCATTCACAGAACAATGCATTTACTATCCATTCCTTATGCATACACAGAAACAAAAATAGGGTTCTAGTTTGTTCATCAACATTTAGAGAATATTTTATTCATATATTCTTGGTATACAATCCTTATTTGTTGAAACCATTATGAATAATTGAATCAAACCAAAAATGACATGTTTTATATTCAAAACAAACTTTTCTAACTACCTACCAATGGTTATAGACATAAATGTTTTCACCTTGGAAAATAAATGAGGTTGAAATTACCATGCAAGGTGACTCATAGTCCATGGTAAGGACCTTTGGTGTCATTATTATGATTCCTAAAAAATTTATACACCCTAAACATGATATTTGACTATAAAATACTAATCAATCCAAAATTGCTTGAGTAAACATCATTTGGAGTCATCCAAGAAGGATGCTCTTGCATCATGCTCCTGGGGTATGAAAAGAAAATTCACCTAAAATTTTTTCCACTTAATTTTATCTCCCCAACATTCCTCTTTCTATTTCTCTCCTTCTATGCAAGGGTACACCTCCTGGATCCTAAGGTCTATGAGTAACACATAGACCTCTTTGTGTTTTGACTAACTCCAACATGCTTACTTTTTTGAGGTGGATGTCTTGCATAGTGATATTCAAATTGATCATATTCAACACTTGGTGATTTTCATGCAACCAAAATTCACATGGAATACACACATTAAATTAAAAAAACTCCTGATGATCTCCAGGGAAACAAAACTCTTGCTTTGGTATGCTTCCTTTGTCCATGCTTGGGTTTGTTGTCCTTAGAATGGTTTTTGATGGTTATTAGATTTATTTAGCCAAATCCTCAACTGATGCAACTTATTTTTCCACCTCTATCTTCTATCCACTCTCTACTTGGTCATTGTTTTCTCCTATTACAACTAACTCTCTCAGCATAGCCACTTTCTCAATAAAACTTCCAAGAAACTCCTTGTTTTGTATGGAAGACAAATGAGAGTACAATTTTGTAAACAAATCCTTAAAATATTCATCTAAAATTAACTTAAATTGATGGTATAAATGTATTATATCTTTGTTACTCACCTTCAACTCCTAAAAATTCTCTACAACTATGGCATTCTCTTATTCTACTAGCTTGGCAACTTGCACTAGTTTGTCTCTTTCTTGACTCTTGCTTGCAACTATTATGTTCTCATCCTCCTTACTGCTACAAATTATTTCCTTAGGAAAATACTCTTTTTATCCAAACAAAATGATACTTTATGGTGTCTTTCTTTATGTTTTGTCCTTCAATGGTTTCAATGTATTCCTACAACCATCTTTCTCAAAAGTATATATGTTAGCTCTCCCATCATGCAATTCTCTCCTATCATACGACCAAGGTCTCCCAAGAATGATGTGGCATACATCAATGGGAATGACATCACATAGTATCCTATCCTTATATCCACCTATCCATAAGTTTTCATAGCACTGCTCACTAACTAGGATTAGATGACTATTTTGGATCCAAGAAACCTTGTATGGGTTTGGATGCTTGTTTATTTTCAAGCCTATTTTAGACACCAAAAATGAAGAGACTAAATTATCCATACTACCATTATCTATAATAACTTACAATACCTACCTTTACTCTTGTACATAGTTTGGAATAAGATCTTTCTTTGTGGTGGTTCTCTTTCTTCTTAGCTGATCTTCAAGAGAACCCTCTTCACAAGAAAGATTTCACCAACTTTAGACTCCTCCAAATAATTTGGAAATGCATTTACACTCTCATCCTCTTATTTCACCACCTGATTTATACTCTCTTTCCAAGATTTTCCACTTTGCACATCTTCAAGACACTCATAGGACCTATGCCTTGTAAACTTGTTGCATTTGAAGCACTGCCTACAAAACATCCATTACCTCTATCTATACCATAAGATATACCACCTATATTTGATGAACTTGAAGCCTTTGAACTACTTCCCACTTCTTTTATTTATCCATGCTATTGACTTTTATTGCTTGGCTACCTTCTTTCTTCTTGTTGGCCTCTTGCTCTATAGTTTCTTCCACCTCTTCCTCTATTCAATTAACTTTGCCTTATTGAAAAATTATCATCTACTCTCAAGGATATTTGATAAGCCTCCTTAATAGTCCTATGTACCAATATAATGAACTCATCTTGAATGGAAAACTTTAAGACATTCATGTATCTAGCTACCTTCTCAACATCATCTTCTATATGGCCTGCTCGAATGTTCAACTTGTAGAACTCCATGTATTCCTTCACTATCATATATTTATGCTTGTATTTTTTCAACCTGTTAAACATGTGAGTCTGATAATCCTTAGGCATTAACTTGCCCTTCATCTTAGCCACCATCCTATCCCATGCCTTTATCTTGTCTTTACCTCTTCTTCTTCTCTCTTCCTAGATGCCATCCCACCATAAGGATGTATTTATTTTCATATTGGTTACTAAAAATTTCACTCTCTTATCCTCGTTTACCTCTTTGTAATCAAATTATTTTTCCATGGTAATGATCTAGTCAACCAACTCTTTCACATTGAGGTTGCCTTCATACATGGGTACTTCTATCTTGGGATTTAAACTCACCCCAAACATTCCTTTAATGAACCTCTCTTCTACTCTTCCTTCATCACCTTCCTCTATTCTCTCTTTATGAGGAATCTCATCCTCAACATTTATATATATCACCCCTATGTATCTCCCTTTGTTGTGCCAACTCTATGGCTTGCAATCTTTCTTGTAGGTTTCTCATCTCAACCACCATAGCATCCACTGCTTGTAATATCCTTTAGATTGTTGATGCTTCTCTTCATCCTCTACCAGTCATGATTCCTCTCTACCTTCCCAATATATCTAAGGATCTGATAGAAAATAATGTAGACAATAAGCACACTTCTCTCACTTTTTACCTTATTCTTGATTCAAATCTTTATTAATGGATCCTGGGGTCAACATGCATTTAATGATTCTTACATTGAATGAATCAATTGATGACTCAAATAAAATTACTCTTACTATCTATAATTCTATTGTATTCCTCAAACCCTTTATACCCTTGTTATAATTTCACTTGACTTCATAATCCTCTCTGCTTGCCACTACATAGGCATGTTTTGTCTCTTCTTACACACATATCTCTCCTTAATTACCAAATCATGCTTTACACTTGGTTTAAAAATATATGATAATTTTTTTAATCTTCTAATACTTCTCCTCATCTCTTTCAATCGTTTTAATTCACAAATTTTTGCTTCTGTTTAATATTTTATCCATTTTCTTGGTTATATTCTATAATCATCTTTTTGTAGGGTACAAGAACCTCTGTTTATAGTTTATTAGAAACCCAATCTATTTTATGATTTATTCAACATAAAAAATATTTTACACATCTCCCTACTTCTTCTCTCATCACTAAAGCATTTCCTCCAGGTATCTATTCAACTCTTCGTGTCTTTTCTTGTGCACATAGGCATTTCAATCTTAGAAAATCGATCCTATAAGTATTCTCTCAAAGATATTTGGTCTCACACATGGTATAAATATTTATTCAATATTGATATAAGTTTATAACAATCCACCTAACCAATCATCATCAATGCTCATGCCCATAAACACCTCTGGTTATTTGAAAATTCAACATACCATTAATTTGCTCAGTGTAAGTACAGTCTATAGGTTTATAGAAATATGGTATTGAAGTTTAAGATGAATTCAAAGATATTTCATTATTGAAATTGATTTAATAACCTTTCTCAACACCACATATACTATATAGTCTCCAACCAAACACCCAAACACTTTTTCAACCACCTACCAATGATTACAAACATAAATGTTTTCACCTTGCAAAAGAAACAACGTTGATTTTACCATTAAAAAATGACTCATAGTCCATGGTAAGGACCCTTGGTGTCATTATTATGATTCCTAAAAACTTTCTACACCCTAAATATTCTATTTGACTATAAAAGACTAATATATCCAAAATTGCTTGAGTAGACATCATTTGGATTCATTTAAGAAATGCTCTTACATCAAAATCAAATTAATATTATAGCAATAATTAGATGTAGTATAAATGGTTCACTTTTTTGATAGTATAAGAGGCTATTTGTTGATTTAGGAATAAATTCTAGTTTCATTTTGAATATGTGTATGTTAATTTTTTATATTGTATTTAAGATGTTTGGGTCAGACCAACCCAAATCAAATAGAATTAGTGATAATCAAGGTTGGGGAAATCAAGATTCTCATAGCAATGTGAAGCAACTGAACCCAAATAGAAATGTCCCAAGCGGTGGTTTATGAGCTTGGAGATTTGGCCCTAGATTTCATAGGGGTGCTAGGATTCCCATTCACTTTGGTATAATAGATCCTGAGTTTTGGAATGTCTTAAATAATCTACCTTTCAACCCTACAAACAATAGGGGTAACCAAAGATTTTATGGACATAGGTTTGGTGCTGGGACTCCTTCACACAAAAGTTCCTCACACCATTTGAAAAGCAATCCACATCATTTACCTATACAGTCAGCTACTCTTGAAAGAATTTAGCTTGTTTTTAAAGTACAACCTATTCATGGAACCACTTAGCTTGAGATTGAAACAACCCATAACAAAAACTTTGTTAATCTTATCTTGCTTTCAGTTTCTAAAAGCCTTAATCCTCTCAAAGGGAGCCTATTTTGGGATATAGGAAATTAAGTTTGGATAAACATGTTTCATTTGATAGAAAATGTATGATTGAAATTCATCCAAGTACTTCAGATAAGCGGTTAGACAACCAAAATGACATAGATTCACCAGTTGAGTTCAGAGTTCTCAAATAGATTAAGCTAGAGATAGATGACTGATTCGGGAACAAATATGGTTCACCTTCCATCTATGGATATGAATTATAATGAATGCTTAATGAGTAGGGGAAGCCTATAATTGAGGTTCTTTTAGATTTTGATGATTACTAGACATTTGCAAGATGAAATTTTGTTTTCAATGGAACTATAGTTGGCAAAATTCTATACTTTCAAACTTGATACTTTGTCTTTTAGTTTTGATATTTTGGTGATGATGCTTTGGAAAAAATAGAAGACTTTTATTTTCTAATATTTATATATATGCTTAAGTAATTTTTGGAAATATGCATTATGGTTGATATAAATAGGAATTTCATAAACTTTGATTTATCTATTTTTATTGATATATGCTATTCTTTTTTGTTATTAATTGATAGGGGTCCCCACTCATTACAAGTGTACCTAGTCTATATTCAAAACTTGATCCATTAAGACTTTTAAACTTTTAATTCTTAATTAAACATAACCTTAACTAATAATTGTTTATAGTTAATTACATCTTTTAAGTCTATTAGTTAAATTAAACTAAAAACTAACTAAGGTTAGTCATAACTGCTTTCAAACCAAGTTTGAAGCATATAAAAAGATCATAGATTCATTTGAAGAGGAGGAACAACATAGGTATTGAAGACTTATACATTTGTGAAGCCAATCATTCATCTCTCTTTTCTATGCAAGTTCTCTGAGATATCATGACTTTTGTAGATAGACCCAATGTTACTTTCTTTGACAGTTGAGTAATTGCTTAGGCAATCTAGGTATATCTAGTTTTTATATCATCATTTATAACAAATTATCTAAAGTTTGTCAAGTCTAATATCTTTTGATGATTGCTATTGCAGTCCTATGTGTGGAATCTAAGTATTCAACCCAAATAATGATGAAAACTTTGTTGTTTGCAACATTTCATTGATTTATTTTGATTGTAAAGTTGTCTCTTAAGTATTTGTAAATAAAGATGTTGGTTTCTCAAATAAAATCTATCTTTTTTGCTCTCTTTTGAGACTCGTATAGTTTATTTTACTTTATATTGGCTTTAATTTTAATATAGTTTATTTCATTTTAAATTAATCTTTAATTAGTCAATTTTATTTCTATTTCTTAGTTTAATATCTTTTATCTTTTAGTTTACTCTTCATTTCTGTTATGTTATTTCTCGTATAGATCTTCGTATTTACTTTCTTTAAGATAGATTTTTTTCTTTGAATGTTTTCTTCTTTATAGTGTTGTTTTAACTTAAACTTGTTTAGATTTCAGATCAATATTTTATAAATATGTATTTCAGTTTTGATTTGTTTATAAGTTCGGTCTTAGTTTATATTAGATATTATACTTGTTTAGATTTTAGTTTAATAGTTTATAGATATATATTTCAATTTTGATTTGTTTATAAGTTTTATCTTAGTTTAGATTATTTTCTTAGATTAGTTATATTTTATATTAGTTAATTTGATTAGTCTTATTTCTATTCTTGTTTAGTTTTCTTAATAGTCTAGACCTAACTATTTAGTGGTTTGTTTTCTTTTTCTTAAACTTAGTTATTATGTTTGCTTTATCTTTGTTCTTTTAGTTAGATTGCTAGGATTTGTTAGGTCAGATAATTACGTTATGTCTAGTATAGTTCTTCATTCTGTTAATTAGTTATTTCTTTCTTGATCTAGTTATTTTTCCATCTATTTTATTCCTTTTAGTTTGTTGTTTTAGTTTGTAACATCTTTGTGTGTTGAGTTTTGTTAACTATTTTCTTGATTGAAGATTTATCTATCTTGATTTATCTCAAATTTACTTTATTTTATATTTTTGGTTAATTATATTGAAGTTCTTTGGAAGATGTTATAGTAGAAACAAGATATTACTTGAAATATATTATTTTATTGAATCAAATTTATTTCCTTCAAGAGATTTTCTAATTCATAGGCCTTCTTTGTCGGATAGGATAGATTACACTTTCATATATAAACTAATCATTATTTGATGAAGTGGATTTCTAATGTAATATGTTACATTTTATGACTTATTTATTATTTTCTATAGCATTTAAAAACCCCCTCGTGTCTTTAGGATCATAATTAAACCTTTAGAACCTTACTATTATATTGGTACAATTCTAACTTGACCTTCACGATAGGCAAAAAGGTTGATTAGTTGATGGTATAATTTTCATCATCAACAAGGTCCCATCAAATACTCTAACTGATCTATTAGAAGGATGTAGATAATGATCAATATAACCCAAATGCATAAGTAATATCATGGTGAAAATATTTTCACTTACACCATTATCAATCATAAAATTGTGTATGGGGTGTTTATCAAGGTATGCTCAAATGAGTAAAGAATGAAGATCAAAGTCATCATCCTTAATTTCATTATCATCAAAATAAATAATAGGTTCATAAAACATAAGAGGTATATGTCATGTGTAAGTATCAATAATCCCATTTAGTATGTGTCCATAGTGTGATGGAGGGGGATGTGCATTATATTCCATTTGCACTTCTCGTTCCTTCTTATAATGGTCTTTCAAAATATTGTTAAATATTTTCTATTTATGGTGATCATCAAGTTGTAGACTAGATTCCTTTGGAGGATCATCAAATGTAATCTAATTTTTCATCAATAAGATATTGGATCTTATGTTTTCGGATAAAGCATCTACTTGTAGATTGTCCTGGTCCTTGATAATATCACAATAAGCATTCACATCATATCCTTTTGGGTAGAGGTTGACTCACATCAACCTCTATAGAATGAGGGAGAGACATAAGTTGAAACTCTAGCAACCATGGGACTAATGAAGTTGAGGACTCAGGTAAATTTGTTGATTATCTCCTCGATGCATTAGATAAGACAAGAGGGTTAGGCTTTTATGTAATCATGTTAACTATTATGGTTGTTTCCTTTTTAGGCTCAAGAGGCTTTACATTATATTTTGGTTTAATTGTGAATTTGGTATTAGATTTTCATGTAGCTAGTATGTTTTTTTCATACTTAAGCTTATTCAATGAAATAAACTTCATTTCATGGTCCTATACAACATGACATAAGTCATCAAAAGTTTGAAACTTCTTGAAGACAATGAAATCATGTAAAAGAGCAAGCAAAATTTTCTTGAATATGTCTTACAAATTTTTATCATCCATATGATGTGGTAATTTTGAATAGCATTATCTTGTACCTTAAGACATATTCATTGAAAGACAGGTTCATTGGTTCCTTGTTTAATCTTTTCAATTTGAGCATTGGAAACCTTTTCGGTAATGTTAATAGAAAAGTGTGATAAAAATTGATCTGCAAGATGTTTGAATGTTTTCATAGATTAGATAGGTGAATCATAAAACCACCTTAATGCATAGTCCTTGAGGCTTCTTATAAATAATTCAGTCAAAAATTTATCATTAGAGGCATAGTCAGGGCATGTCGTATAGAATGATCAAAGACATTTATTTCGGTCACCCTTACCATCATATAATGTGAACTTAGGTACAAAAAACTAGTTGACAAAAGGCATAAAGATATCTCTGGTACAAGAGGGTTATGCAACACATAATGTGAATCAATATCATGGGGTATTTTAAAGTGTTTTGTTCAATAATTATATCCTTATTCTCCAAGTTATTTATAACTTGAAGGAGTGTTTAAATTATAAACCTAGAGGGATTTAGATTTTCAATTTGAGTGGTCACCAAAGGGGATGAAAACATGTTTTGATTAGTAATAGGCATTGAAATTAGTATTTGAATTGAAACCATTGGTAACTCCATAGTAGATTTAGCAATAGTAGTCTCAGGGAATAAAGGTTTAAACACATAATTTGTGCCCCTATTAGATGTATTAAGTTACAATGTGTTAAAAGGGAGGGTTGTATCTACTAAATTTTTGGAATTTTTTGGCTTCAAGTATAGTTTTTGATACCTTATCAATATATTTAGGATTTTGTCGAATGCATTCATGAAACAAGGCAATTGTATGCACTTAATCATGGTCTACTTATTCATTTTCATTTGTTTCCTAGTTTTCATTATCAGAATCCTCCTCTATGATAACCCTATCAATATTTTGTTCATTATCCACAAGGGTGTAATCATGATCTAATGTATAAGATCCCTCATTGATTTAAGATGTATTGGATGGGTGGAGGAGAATATAAATATATTCAATAGACACACCCACCAATCTAGGGCTAAGCCTAGGTTGCATGAAAAATAGTAAAAGTAAGAAATTTAAAAGTACAATAATATAAAAACATAACTAGTTTAAAACCCTAGGAATTAGAAAAAAATGCATTCACATGGATTGGGTTCACCAAATGTTTAACCCTAATTTGGATAGAGATCTAATTTATAGGTTAGGGTTGAGGATATATAAATGATAGGGCACAAGGGTGAATATTAGATCTACAATACATTAATTAAATACTAAACTTAGATATATTATACACTAAATTTATTAAACTAAGATAAGATATTAATAGAGAGTAATAATAAATTATGTATGGAAATGACATGTACGAAAAGTACCTCGCTAGTTATGATACTAACATAGTGCTAGATCAATAGGAAAGAAGATAGTCTTAGAATAATCATCAAATGTTGGATCTAGTGCCTTTAGTTCTTTGGATAATATTGTCAACCTTGAATGGTCGCATTAATGGTAGTTTACTGATTCGATGTTAGTGTCCTATATGGAATACTTACTGAAATAGGATGCAAACACTTGGATTCTTCTAGGTTTGGCTTCACCTTTGACCAAGTGCATTTATATTTGGGTCAAGGACTATTGCTCCTCATGAAATGGTAAAACCCTACTTTTCCATCTTTAACATGACCTTGGAGAAAAATGGGTTAGTGGGAACATGGTATTGAGCTGACCCACAATGACCCCACTTTTAAAGGGTGATACCTACATAACCAATATTCATAAGAGGGCTTTAGACTCATGTAGTTGTCCCCTATGTGTTGGCTTGTGTGTGAATCATGCAATGTGTGTAAATCAAGTACAATAGTGACCTATCTTTTAAATTGGAAAATATGAGTATATGACTATTATTTTAGTACTTCAGACCTGTAGTTGGCTTGTTCCTTTGACTTATATCATAATAGGGTAGAGTAGGAAATATTTTGATAATTTGAGTGCTTCTTGAATGTTCTTTTGTCTGATTTCTAGATGAGGAATGAATGAGGGTTGATATTATATTTATACCACTCTTATCATAAGATAACTCACATTAGAGTACTTAGGCCAACCATTATAATATATTTTATTTGAAAATTGGATATCTTTAGGGCATTAGATACTTGCATTGGGTCAAGGCAATAATGTTGACACTATTATCTAGCCTAGACATTAGTGTCCAAGAAGTAAGAATGTAGGTACATGCTCAAAACTTTTAGAGGTGTAAGATAGGTATATTTTAAGAATTTTAGGCAAGATAAATTATTTGTGTCATCAATAAAAGGCTATCTAGACTAAAATATAGGTCAAGGGGCATAATTTAGAGTAGATGCAAAGTGAGCAAATGCAAGGCTTGCAGAAGCAAGGCATGTGTAGAATTAAGAGGAACAACCAAGGTCAAAGTTTGCCAAGTGTTCAAGACTGAGTTAATACATAATAAAAAAAGATCATCTACAACCATGACTCAAATAGAAATAAATAAAGTGAAGAGTTTGAATAAATTATACTAAAAACCTAATTCTCATAGCATCAACTTGGAAGATTATGAAAAAATTATTTAGCACAAGTATTCATTAACCAACAATTAAAAATAAGTTTTAAAAATGAAAATAGTTAAAATAATTAGTGTTTAATCCATTTAATTTATAATTTCACATGTAAATTTCATCTCTAAATTAATAAAGTCTAACATATCGTGGGATTTCAATAACTGATCTGGACTTTCCACAAAATTCTGAGCTTTTATTGATAAAAATATTCCTCTCTTTGAGAGGTGAATACAAAGTGTTTTTATAATTGGATGGGTACTATCTCATATCAATTTATGATACATAAAAAATAGTTAAACAAATTTTATAAATATAATTAAAGCTATAGTTTCATGCATAAAATATAATGATATAAGAAAAATCATAAGTTGTCAAAATTAGACTTTTCCCCACTTTACAATGTCTTTAGTGGAGTCTTGGAGGTGCCAAATTGATGAGTCTAGAGATATTTTATGTCTTCCTAATAGTATTCATATATTATTTATAGCTCGATAATAGGTACTTTGAACAATGAGTCAGTCTTGGCCAATTACATTGCATAGATAACTAAGGGAATCTTCAAAAAAAAAATTAATGGAAACTGCTCATTCTATTTTCTCTTTTACATAGATTACAAGATCAATGAATAATGTGATACCTACCATGTTTTCCTCTTAAATTTTATTTTTAAACTCAATCATAAAATTAGCTTAGCTTAAATGTTGTAAAATATTCCAATTTTCCATTTGATTTCAATAGTGAAATAATACCTACTTCCTAAAATAGTTCCAAAATTATGTTAAAGGCACTATAAATTATATTAAGAAATACATACATTTCATATACCTATTCCTACAGTGAGGTCCTCATATGGATCATCCAATTTTTACATAGCCCAATATCATATAAGGTCATGAGTTTTAAATGTGGAAACATGTTTTTATTCAAAACTTTAGTCAAATTCCATAACTTGGCATCAAATTTTATAATATGGTATTGGTAAATATTTACCTTCTGCTACCAAGGTGTGCTTCTTTATTTGGCATGGTAGTTTTCTACTAAAAACTCGTATAGATATTCTAGTGCATTTTCTACTTCTTCAATTATTCCCTTGGGTATTGATGATTTTTTTTGGCTCTCCAAACATTGCATCTTCTACTTCATTCCTTAAATAATTTTCTTCACTAGTTCCCATGTTATAGCCACCACTGACTCAGGATTCTTTGCATACTTATCCCTTTCCATTGGATTGGCTTTATTTTTCCTAGTTGAAGTGTAGAGTTATTATTCTATCTCATTAAATGTTAGAGTCTCCCCTTTGGTAATTTTACTTCAAGTAACTCACTTGAGTTTCCTAGTATGTTGCTCAAACTCTAGTTTTACCTTAGGTTTGTCAACTATGATCATTTCATTCCTTTTATAATTATATAATTATATGTTCTCTATCTAGTTTCCCTCTACTTCAGGTATGGCAGTGGTAGTAAATGAGGGTGATGTGGCTAATGTATTCAAGGATGGATGAAATAGAAGAACTCTATGGATGGAGGTTATAGGATCAATCATGACAAAATATGTGGAGGAGGTTGAAAGAAAAGTAGACATTATATAGGGAGTGAAATGTGGTGGAGTATAGGATGCAACTATAAAAGTGAAAGTGATAACTAGGGAGTAACAAACCATTATTTTCATTTGAGTAGTAGGTTGTTAAGCTTAAAATTTGAATTAACCCAAGGTAATAGTGGTTACCTTATTGTTTACCTTAGGATATTTTAGCTTTGATACATAATTGAAAATAATACTAGGAATCGTAACCATGATAGTGAACCTTTAATTAATCAAAATTATGATTGGGTCCACTATAAGCATTGTTTCTCTAGAAGGTCCACTAAAGGGACTTGTAAGTTCAATGCCAAAATAGTGAGTAGAGTGGAGGAAAATGTTGTCATAGTGCCATAGATAGGTGAAATAACTAATTGGAAAGTATATTGGGCTTGAATGATCATAGTTTAAGTAGTCACTGGAGGGAATTGAGTAGAAGTCCTCAATCCCAATTACTTTATATAAACCTTGGTCACCATGATTGATTTCTTTGGAACAACTAGTGTGGCCACCTCCACTTGAGGCATTGGATGATGAGGGTATAATGGGACATTCTAAACTGGGATAATTGAAGGATAATGAGGAGGGGTGATAATTTTTTGCTCCACTTCTTGTGTCGCAGTAGGAGGGGGACTATTTGAAATTACAACTAAAGAAGGAGAAAGAGGAATAAGAAGAGCAGGTGAGTATGTTAACTCATACATGGGGATTATTTTCTTGGAGATCATAAGTGGAGGTAGTACCTTTAATAGTTTTATTTTGAGGTGAGCCTGTGTGCCTAGAGATTCATCAAA